>JAXIVJ010005554.1:0-15000 GCA_036785665.1 Chirona hameri
AGGTCGCACACATTGCTCATAAGTCAAACGATACAGCATCGCTAGCCATCATTCACAAAGGTCTTACTTCATGCATCCAGTGACCACGACCGTTTGCTAACGACGGTGACAAGCTGCTGGCGGTGACGAAGACGGCTGCAGATGAAGCCGTGGCGCTGTTCCTCACCCACCACTGCCACAGCCGCTTCAGTCACCACCTTCACTGCGTGTTCTACGACAACAGTGTACACCGGATAGTGATCTACTTGCAGCGGTGTCTGCACGATATCCAGCAGCGCGGCGTCAGAGAGGTCAGCTGTCAGTGGAGGCTCCGTGACGAGCTCTGCCTGCCAGTCAATCAGCTGTGTGATGCCTTCTGCCGCCATGTTTACTGCCGGAAGAACGTACGGTCGCACTTGCTCCTGCGACTGCCGCCGGCATTGCCGTATACTCTGAACGGCACGCGCACAGACTTGCTCGACCGGATCTGCCACCATGGCGAGCAGTAGCGCCTCCGGGTGTGACCAGTAAGCGTTGCGCTGGATGACGGACCGTATTATGCTCGGTAGCGGCTGCGGCAGGTCTTGCAGCAGCTGCAGACTGAACAGCAGGTTGCTGGGACCCTCGGTGCACTTGCTGTGGCTTCTGATGCGAAACCACACAGGAATGTAGTGGCGCACCAGGTACTGCACTATCAGGCACAGGTTCGCTGAAGGCGACTCGGTGCCGATATACAGGCGGAGGAGCCGTGCAGCCAGTGTCAACCACCTGGAGAAAGAGCGCAAACTCTGTAAGAGAGTTATATTTTAAATGCCCAGAAGCTGCAGTTTTAAAAACAGCAGGGCTTTTTCGGACTTTCGGAGCCAGAACCAATAGTTTGTATTTGATGGGCTTTGAAGGTTTTACTTATTTCAAATCTCATTGGAAGATTGCATTACATTTTTTAACCGCTTGATCAAATACAAACAAACATGTCAAGCCAAAAACAGTGCATATGAATAATCGATACAAAAGGCAGGCATGACTGGTATTTTTACGCTTACGGGCTCTTGCGGGCATTAATGGCTACATTTTTGAAGGCTCCTGTGGGTTTCTAGATAGCCATGCGCGGGGCGTGAAGGCCTTTGATGCCCACATAGTTGGAGTGCAAAGTAGAAATACAATTGATATAACTTACCTTGCATGGTTCAGATGACCGATCTTCTTGCACGCCTCCTTTGGAGCGATATTGCCCGTCTGCAAGGCCCTGCTGAGCTGATACAGCAGGGGTTGGTCGCTGCTGAGGTCGGCGATGACGCTGTCCGGCAGCGCCAGCTCTGGGCTGCTCACCGGGCGGAACTTCACGGGAGAGAGCCGGTGCACGGAGCCGCTGGCCGCCTTGCCTAACGGTCCTGTGAATGACCCGGGTCCGCTGGTTTTGCCATCCAACTCCCGGAACACCCCCCTTAGCCAGCACGAGCTCATTCCAGTGTAACTGGCAGACAAACCAATGGAACGTTTTTTTTTTCTTGAATGAGTTCGAAGAGCCGGCAAATTCCGCCAGATCTGCCCGTGTTGACAGTCGCGCCATCGCAGCCCAGGACGCGGACGGAGTCTCCGTAGCCGGTGGCGGCGTTTATCAGTTCATTGACTTGGTCAATTCCTTTACCAGAAACTGGCGTGAAGTGGATGACATATTCATTTCCCGGTTCCGCCACAACAGCAACGTGTTCCTCAGCTGCCTTGTCGCCGTCTCGGCCGGTGCTTGTTTGATCATGCCGTCCGTCAAAGTACAGGGCCTTGAGCTCAGCACCTCTATGCTGTTGGTCCCGCGTCGCCACTTCGTTTTGTCTTACCCGGCATCGCTCCCTCCAAACTTTTTTCGGGTCAACCAACAGCTTTGTTTTGCCGCTGGACACGCGACCGATATCCATTTGGAAGCCGTTGATTACAACCGCTACAGGACGGTTAGACAAGCCATACCTGTCGGCTGCCAGTGCAGTGTTTGTCAGATCATCGTTGTTTGGCTCCTGGATGAAGTCTGACATCCCGGATGCACTTGCTTCAGGCTTATTGCTGCTGTCGTTAGTGTCGGTCGTCGCTGGTGAGTCTCCCTGGCCAGCCTCGTCGATGTCGATGGTGAGAGACGCACGAACGTGGGAGGGGCCAGCTTGATCTGCATCATCGCGTCCCTCGTTCCGCTCCCGTTTCTGCCTGATATTTGCAGTCTTGCGTCGCCTGCTCGTCTCCTCGTAGTCTACGCCACCCAGTTTCATGTTGCAGGCTCCTCTCTGATCTCGAAGGAATGTGATTTCCACTGGCGGCACGCGGCTCGACAGTGGGCAGTTGCAGCTTCGCAGATCCTTGCAGCGGCAGCTGGCGATGTCAAATAGCTTGTTGAAAAGCTTCTCTTCTGAAATAATTTGTTTCGTTTTTGCGTCCCGGTTTCTTTTGGGCGTCTTATTCAATCGGTGAAATATTTCGTAGGCTTGCTTGATCTTCCGAACCACGTTATGCGCTTGGATTATGGGTATACCCTCACTCGACCATATTGCAATTACCGCTTCTGCTGTTTTACGCAAACATGCAGTAGTTGCCCGCTCACTTTTTGTTTCTCCTGCCAGCAGCCTTACGTAATTCATAACGTCTCTGTTCGTAGGCAGGTGATTTACCGGTAAGACGCTAGGAGATCCGATGGAAAAATGTTTTGCCTTGCTACGCAAAGGCATCACTGGTGCACGGATGGTGTGATTCACAATGAAGCGTAACCTCACGTCCACTCACGCTGCAGTCGAAACCAAACTGGCTCGCGCATGTCGCCTGCCCGCGTGCCTCAGGCGACAATGCGTCCCCGAGACAGTGGACGCCTGGTGGAGTCGACGGAGGTGACACCCTAGATCCCTTTCGCGTCGTCGCCTTTGTCCTCCCGCGCTCTCATTTCCCTCTCCCCGTCCGAACTGACCTTGCGACAGCTGTCAGCGGAGAATCTCTTGAAAGAGGCCACTGAACATATGAAGTCCGTAAAACCGTCTCAAAACATGAAGTCCACCAACGATTGCATCGAAATGCCCCTTAAAGGAAATAGTTCACCTTCAACATGGGATTTTGAACTGAAATAGCAGTTTTGTAGCCCGTGTTGAGAAATCCTTATCTGCAACTTTGCTTGGCTGAAAAGACTCTCCAGCCGAAGATATTTGACTTTTTGGCGAAGGAATGCGGCGCATATATGATATACCGTACCGTCTGAGAGTGTCAGCATTGGTCTGAGCATGCGCAGACCAATAACGCACACCATAACATTAATAATGTACGACCTTCTGTCCTGAATTGGCGCGATGTAGGACCATTTTTGAAAAGAAAAAAAGAAACTGTATTAAAAAATATAATAAAATCGTGTTCTAAAAAAAATTCCGAAGGTGAACTATTTCCTTTAAAGGAAATAGTTCACCTTCGGAAAATTTTCAGAACACGATTTTATTATATTTTTTAATACAGTTTCTTTTTTCTTTTCAAAAATGGTCCTACATCGCGCCAATTCAGGACAGAAGGTCGTAAATTATTAATGTTATGGTGTGCGTTAATGGTCTGCGCATGCTCAGACCAGTGCTGGCACTCTCAGACGGTACGGTATATCATATATGCGCCGCATTCCTTCGCCAAAAAGTCAAATATCTTCGGCTGGAGAGTCTTTTCAGCCAAGAAAAGTTGCAGATAAGGATTTCTCAACACGGGCTACAAAACTGCTATTTCAGTTCAAAATCCCATGTTGAAGGTGAACTATTTCCTTTAAAGGGTTCACCTTCAACATGGGATTTTGAACTGAAATAGCAGTTTTGTAGCCCGTGTTGAGAAATCCTTATCTGCAACTTTTCTTGGCTGAAAAGACTCTCCAGCCGAAGATATTTGACTTTTTGGCGGAGGAATGCGGCGCATATATGATAAACCGTACCGTCTGAGAGTGCCAGCACTGCATGGAGCATGCGCAGACCAATAACGCACACCATAACATTCATAATTTACGACCTTCTGTCCTGAATTGGCGCGATGTAGAACCATTTTTGAAAAGAAAAAAGAAACTGTATTAAAAAATATAATAAAATCGTGCTCTGAATTTTTTTCCGAAGGTGAACTATTTCCTTTAAACCAGAAATGACGATTGAACGATTGAAGTCCGCCAAAAACGGTCCCCCCCAAACGGCCGGCTGGATCCGCCCTTGGCTACATTCATATATACTGAAATGTTATTGCTGTAACAATGTTTTAATTATCATATATATGCATGTTCAGAGCCCAGAGGCGTAGCCAGGGGGGTGCAAATGGTGCTCCCGCACCCGTGATATTTTGCCGGGCCCCCTATGCCCGGCTGCAACCACACGGCCTGGCGGCCGTCATTTTATGTTGTGTAAAATACCATGAGAGAAGCGGACCAAAGCCCTCTCACACAATACCAAGGACCCTCCTAGTCAGAGAGCCCTATGATAAGGAGGAAGAACCCTTCCAAGGGCTCTCTCAGGCCTTGAATGGGCCACCTCAGGCTTGGCATGGGCCCTCTCAGGACTAGAATGGGCCATCTCAGACCTGGCATGGGCCCTCTCCAGGGGCGTAGCTAAGGGGGAGGGGGGACAAGGCAATTGCCTCCCCCTGAAGGTCCGTAGTGCCCCCTTTGGTCGACAAAATGAATGATTTTTCGATTTTGTTTTAAAGGAAAAATGTTGAAAATTTGCCCCCCTAAGGATATAGTGGGCCAAATACATTTTTTTTTGGGTGGGGGTTCCTTGTGCCCCCCCCCCCCTGAGCAAAAATTGCACCCCCTGGAGTGAATCCTGGCTACGCCACTGTGCATGTTTCCATTTGTATTGATTTGACATAAATTCCCCTTATATATTTAAATGTTGAATCAAACGTGAATCGATTAAAATATTTGTTTTGATGCTTTGAATCGGAAGGAATCAATTCTCAAAATTGTATCCGTGAATCGAACGGTGATTACATCATTCAGATTCCAAAATGAATCATGATTGAATCGTTCCCAAAAAGTTGAATCAATAACCAGTCTGCCAGAAACCCCAAAATATCTCAAGAACTATGATAGCTAGGAACAAACGAAAAAAGCAATCGAAAGCTCTTGAAATATGCAATCACCATAGTGTTCTCAAATTTTTGCTCAGGTCAATAGTTTAGGCTCCAGAGGTGATCAAAGGTCAAAACGGCTATTTATGGCAAACGTTTTTCGCAAATAACTTTACCGGATAAAGATAAGGCGATAATTTTGACGCCATCATGTTCGTCTTGCCAAGGCGCTTCGAAATATATTCCTCTTGACCAGTTTAGGTCAACTTATAAATTTGACCTTAGGTCAAAGTCAAGTGGTGGCCCAAGAGTCATGCTGATCGATATCACTTCGTTTTACAAAAAAAAAAACGGAGTAACTGTAACTTCAGTTACATTTTTAACGATGTAACGGAGTAACGAGTAACGAGTTACTTTTTTGGATTAACGGAGTAACGAGTAACGAAGTTACATTTCGAAGTAATGGCGCCCGCCTATACTATTTGCTCCTGGCGCGGATGACCCGCGGCCGGTGGCAGCGGTCGCATTCAACCAGCGAGCCGGGAGGGCCGTCCTCAGTCGTTGGGGGACGTATAACCTTCGCTGCTAAATTCTGTCGTATACCTGGAATTTCACGATCGAATGGCGAGACCAGGGCCCATGCAACAAGCTCTGCTTAGCGTGGGTCCTGATCTCGGAAATCCATCCAATCAAAACAGTTGAGACTAAATTTATAGAAAAGGCTAGCAAATGATCACCTAGGAACCTGACTCCCGAACTCCCTCCGCAATCAACACACTACCGCCAAGGATGGGTATTTATTGGAAACCATTCAGTAGCGTTAATCGTATCTGACAGCGAACCCCGACGTTACACATAGCGCGCACAGCGATCGCGCAGGGGAGGGGGGACGGCCGGACAGTACAGCGGCGGAACCACAACACCCAGAGACGACTAGAAGCCAGTCCTCGGCGCCCGGCGACCCGACAGCGACCCTCGTCAGACCCTCGTCGGTCCGAGCGGCTCCACCCTCAGCCGCCCACGTAGCAAAAATAGAGCCCGCGCCCGGCTCACTGCCCTCACTGTTCTCTCTCTCTCTCTCTCTCTCTCTCTCTCGCGCGGTCTATATTTCAGCTATGCTCACCGGTGGTAACCCGTACTGGGAAGCGGCGACGCCTACTGCGGCCGCCTTGAGCAAACGGTCGCTCCGCGGCGGCCGTTCTCGTTTTTTCTCTCTCTCTCACACATGACTATGTACAGCGCAGCGAGCGCCGCACTTGCGCGGCGGCCAGCTGCACGGAACAGTAACGAAGCCAGCCGGCGCGCGCGCGAGCCAGCGATCTCGGTAACAACAGGCGAATACACGACATATCACAATTGGGCGGCTGGCGCGCGGTCCATCGCGCGGTCCATCGCGCGGTCGTCTCCTCCGAACACGACACACCCTGATTAGGCGGCGGGCGGCACCGCGCGCTTTGTACTCGTCTCTGCGCCGCGCGCCGGCGCCGCCCGCTCACACCATCGACACGTTGGGCCCCAGGTCGGGCGGGCTCTGGTGCGACGTGACCACACGGCAGTATGGGTCGCGCGCCGTCGCCACGGTCGGCAGTTTTTTCGGCGAGAGCACCGGCTCGCCTGCAGCCAGCGCCTCTTGGGAGACGTAGCCACTGGTGGCGGTCGACACGGGCAGGTCGCGCAGCTCCATCTGTGGATGCAGCTTGTCGTGCTGCACGTAGCCGGCGCTGGCGACCGGCAGGGCCGGCTCGAGCGGACGCAGGCCGCGCGGAGCCGCCGCTGAGTGCAGCTCCGCCAGACGAGGGCTGGCCCAGGTGGGCGAGGCGCCGGCCGGGCCAGCCGCCGCTCCAACGGGGGCGGAGACGCCAGCGGCGGCGGTGGCGTGCGCGGGACTGCAGGCGCTGATCGGGGCCGGCCCTTCGCCCGGCGGCGGACCGGCCAGGACATACGGCGGGAAGCCTGCAGCCGAGGCCGGCGGCGGCGGCGGACCGAGCGAAACATACGGCTTCAGGTCCGCCGTCTTCGCCGCAGCAGGCGGGCGGGGCTTGGCGCAACTCGCAGCCGGCGGGGGACTGCCCAATCGTGTGTATGGCCGCGCCGCTGCCGGTAGCGCGTCCTCTGAAGCCATGCTGACATAGCCAGTGCTGGAGCGGTGGCCGATCTGCGAGTAGGGCGGCGGCGGCCCGGCGGCGGCCGCGCTGAGGTCCGGCTCGGAGCGGGACAGGTCGGCGGCGGGCTCACCGGCAGGCAAAGACTCCATGCTGCGGCCGCGCGCCACCAGAGCCTGTATCGCCTTGGCGTCCACATACGGGGAGAACTTGGTGTAGGGGGGAGCGGGCCCGGCAGCGGCGGCGGCGGCGGCAGCAGCAGCGCCGGCCATCTCCGGACCGCCCGCCTGTACGTAGGGTGACAGCTGCGGGTTGGGCGGCTCCACCGGCGCCGGCCACTGGAACTTGCTGTAGGTCGGCGAGGACGCGCCCTGCCGGAAAAGACATCAATTAGTCATCCGTTCACTGTACACAATGGACGCTCTAAACCGTCAAATTACTCATCAAGTAGAACACAACCATGCGAACAATAATTCCTCGTTCATGTCCTTTGCACTCTGAAATGTCGAAATCATGTAACGGCGAGTATAAAATGGGACAACTCAACAACCAATCAGTCTGAATACACCCCACGAATAGTCATCCCTCCACTTCCAACCCAATCCGCCGTGCCATGCCGCCGCCGTTCAAACCCGCAGGTCAGGTTTGCTGACACCGTTTCTCACCTTCTCGCATTCGGCACCGGAGTCGGTGTAGTTGGTGGCGCTGGAGGAGCAGCTGTTGCTGTCCGTGTTGACGGCCGGCGTCAGCTCGCTGCCCTCGCCGTCACACTCTTCCCGCGTCAGGTCCTCCTGCAGCAGCTGTGACGGAGGACGGCAGATGTCAGACATGGACATTGTGACAGGCGATCCGCCAGATCCGCCAGACATGGGCGACAATTAACGTTGCAGCCGATTAGTATGCGCATGCATCGACTCCGATGGAGGCATCGGATTGGGCAACATTAATATCGAAATATATTTTTTTTCCCCAGCAACAATAGTGCCAACATAACTAATTTGCCAGGGTCAATAAAACAAGATTTCTAGTCAAAACCACACCATGTCATTCATAACAAGCTTCCGATTTCGGCCCGTTACCCTGTGATATCTAACCTCCGATTGCCCTCCCCTGCCTCGCCCACCACAACGCTGCGTCTCCCCTCCACTGACGCCTCCCCTCCCCTCCACTGACGCCCCCCTCCCACAACGCTGCGTCTCCCCTCAACTGACGCCTCCCCCTCCCGTCCACTGACGCCTCCCCTCCCCTCCACTGACGCCCCCCTCCCCTCCACTGACGCCTCTCCCTCCCCTCCACTGACGCCCCCCTCCCACAACGCTGCGTCTCCCCTCCACTGACGCCTCCCCTCCCCTCCACTGACGCCTCTCCCTCCCCTCCACTGACGCCCCCCTCTCCCACAACGCTGTGTCTCCCCTCCACTGACGCTGTCTCCCCTCCACTGACGCCCCCCCTCCCACAACGCTGTGTCTCCCCTCCACTGACGCCTCCCCTCCCCTCCACTGACGCCCCCCTCCACAACGCGGAGTCTCCCCTCCACTGAAGCCCCCCCCCCCCCACACCACAACGCGGCGTCTCCCCTCCACTCACCGGCTGTCCTGAGACTGACGCCGCCGTTCTGTCTGTCCCAGCGCTGTTCTGACTCACTAGCCGTCCATAACCTGCCTCCGGTCCACCTGGGAAGCCATGCGCCTTCTCTGGCCTATCCAGACCGGGCGGCATGTTCACGCCAAGGTTCCGCATTTCGCTCAGCTTGCGCTTGGTGCGGTGGCAGAGGAGGAAGAAGAGTAGCACCACACACATCATGAGCGCCGCTCCGCCGACCACGACGCTGACGATGGTGGCCGTGGGCCAGTCGGAGATGAGGACGCATTTCTGCTGTGTCAGCTGGGACCACGGACCGGCCACCTCCTGCCCGGAGTCGAGAGTCACAGACGCACGGATGGCGAACAGATGACGCTGAGAGGAGCCCGGCTCACACTCTGGTACGCGCAGTTCGGCCACCAGACGGCCGTCTGCGGGGCAGAGCAGGGGGTCAGACGGGAGGGGACCATATGTGGCCTCCGCATAGACGATACAGGGCCGGACAAGTCACCGGAACATCGTCAACCCGAATCAAAACAGCAGTTGATTAACACCAATAATCATGATGAGTATGATAGGAATAACAGTAATTTCGCATATAAATAATGACAATAAATCAATAATAATAACACAATTTACACTCCATAAAACCAGCAACAAGGTATCGAAACGCGATTGACTTGACGAATCCCCCCTGCCGGCCGCCCCCTGCCACCTCAGTCTCCGTCTCTCCACCTACCTTCAGCGACGCTCTGCGGCAGCAACTGACTGGTCGTCGTGTTCACCCCCCTCTCTCTCGGACACGGTCCTGAGGAGGTACCGCGGCTGCGGACCGCCCGGCTGCGAGGGGGCGCTCCAGCTCACCCGCACCGCCGACGCGTTCAGTAGCTGAGTGCGCGGCGGCTCCATCGCACCTGGCCGGCCAGGCAGCGTGCGCGCCGTCACCGCCGTCGAAAACGGCGAACAGTCTAGTTTGTTACACGCGGCCAGCTGGACCGAGTACTCGCTGTACATCTGGAGGTCGGTCACGTTGAAGGTCTTGAGGTTGGGCGACAGCGTGACGTCAGAATCGTTGCCCACCAGCTTGAGTAGATACTCGATCAGCTGTCCGTTAGGCCGGCTCGGCGCCGCCCACGACACGCGCAGGCTGCCGTTTCCGGCGATCACCTGTCAGGGGGGGGGGGGGGGGGGGGGGGGAGTTAGGCGACACTCACCGACACCGCCGAGGCGAGCGTGGTCTCATGACCAGTGCACCGTCAGGCAGTGCACCGTCGAGTCGCCGTCAGACCTATAACACCGCCACACCATCCTAATAGTGTAGCAATGGCGGCCGTCCCGGGTCACCAAACATCTGACATGACACCGTGACACAGCTATACCAGATAACGCACAACATGAGTCATCAAACATCTGACATGACACCGTGACACAGCTATACCAGATAACGCACAACATGAGTCATCAAACATCTGACATGACACCGTGACACAGCTATACCAGATAACGCACAACATGAGTCATCAAACATCTGACATGACACCGTGACACAGCTATACCAGATAACGCACAACATGAGTCATCAAACATCTGACATGACACCGTGACACAGCTATACCAGATAACGCACAACATGAGTCATCAAACATCTGACATGACACCGTGACACAGCTATACCAGATAACGCACAACATGAGTCATCAAACATCTGACATGACACCGTGACACAGCTATACCAGATAACGCACAACATGAGTCATCAAACATCTGACATGACACCGTGACACAGCTATACCAGATAACGCACAACATGAGTCATCAAACATCTGACATGACACCGTGACACAGCTATACCAGATAACGCACAACATGAGTCATCAAACATCTGACATGACACAGTGACACAGCTATACCAGATAACGCACAACATTGCTGAACATTCCTGATCATTCCAACCAAAATGTAGAAATAGCCGATATCACATGACTGTAATTTGTGTATTGTGCATTGCGTTATTTCAATTAGCGCATTAACATCCCCTCACCTCACATCTGACTAGCCTGTATGACAGTATCTACTGACCATCTGACTAGCCTGTATGACAGTATCTACTGACCATCTGACTAGCCTGTATGACAGTATCTACTGACCATCTGACTAGCCTGTATGACAGTATCTACTGACCATCTGACTAGCCTGTATGACAGTATCTACTGACCATCTGACTAGCCTGTATGACAGTATCTACTGACCATCTGACTAGCCTGTATGACAGTATCTACTGACCATCTGACTAGCCTGTATGACAGTATCTACTGACCATCTGACTAGCCTGTATGACAGTATCTACTGACCATCTGACTAGCCTGTGTGACAGTATCTACTGACCATCTGACTAGCCTGTATGACAGTATCTACTGACCATCTGACTAGCCTGTATGACAGTATCTACTGACCATCTGACTAGCCTGTATGACAGTATCTACTGACCATCTGACTAGCCTGTATGACAGTATCTACTGACCATCTGACTAGCCTGTATGACAGTATCTACTGACCATCTGACTAGCCTGTATGACAGTATCTACTGACCATCTGACTAGCCTGTATGACAGTATCTACTGACCATCTGACTAGCCTGTATGACAGTATCTACTGACCATCTGACTAGCCTGTGTGACAGTATCTACTGACCATCTGACTAGCCTGTGTGACAGTATCTACTGACCATCTGACTAGCCTGTATGACAGTATCTACTGACCATCTGACTAGCCTGTATGACAGTATCTACTGACCATCTGACTAGCCTGTATGACAGTATCTACTGACCATCTGACTAGCCTGTATGACAGTATCTACTGACCATCTGACTAGCCTGTGTGACAGTATCTACTGACCATCTGACTAGCCTGTATGACAGTATCTACTGACCATCTGACTAGCCTGTATGACAGTATCTACTGACCATCTGACTAGCCTGTATGACAGTATCTACTGACCATCTGACTAGCCTGTGTGACAGTATCTACTGACCATCTGACTAGCCTGTATGACAGTATCTACTGACCATCTGACTAGCCTGTATGACAGTATTTACTGACCATCTGACTAGCCTGTGTGACAGTATCTACTGACCATCTGACTAGCCTGTATGACAGTATCTACTGACCATCTGACTAGCCTGTATGACAGTATCTACTGACCATCTGACTAGCCTGTATGACAGTATCTACTGACCATCTGACTAGCCTGTATGACAGTATCTACTGACCATCTGACTAGCCTGTATGACAGTATCTACTGACCATCTGACTAGCCTGTATGACAGTATCTACTGACCATCTGACTAGCCTGTATGACAGTATCTACTGACCATCTGACTAGCCTGTATGACAGTATCTACTGACCATCTGACTAGCCTGTATGACAGTATCTACTGACCATCTGACTAGCCTGTATGACAGTATCTACTGACCATCTGACTAGCCTGTATGACAGTATCTACTGACCATCTGACTAGCCTGTATGACAGTATCTACTGACCATCTGACTAGCCTGTATGACAGTATCTACTGACCATCTGTTTGTTTGTTTGTTGGGGCTTAAGGGCGCGACGACTGCATGGTCAATTTGCGCCCATACTGACCATCTGACTAGCCTGTATGACAGTATCTACTGACCATCTGACTAGCCTGTATGACAGTATCTACTGACCATCTGACTAGCCTGTATGACAGTATCTACTGACCATCTGACTAGCCTGTATGACAGTATCTACTGACCATCTGTTTGTTTGTTTGTTGGGGCTTAAGGGCGCGACGACTGCATGGTCAATTTGCGCCCATACTGACCATCTGACTAGCCTGTATGACAGTATCTACTGACCATCTGACTAGCCTGTATGCCAGTATCTACTGACCATCTGACTAGCCTGTATGACAGTATCTACTGACCATCTGACTAGCCTGTATGACAGTATCTACTGACCATCTGTTTGTTTGTTTGTTGGGGCTTAAGGGCGCGACGACTGCATGGTCAATTTGCGCCCATACTGACCATCTGACTAGCCTGTATGACAGTATCTAACTGACCATCTGACTAGCCTGTATGGCAGTACAAAGCCTGTATGGCAGTACACAGCCTGTATGGCCGTGTCTGACTGACCTGTGTGATGGTGGGCGGCTCGGGCTGCGCTGCTGCGGTGCGGTTCACCACCGGCTGGCTGCGCTGGCCCTCCACTTCGCCGGACAGCACGGCCACCTGCAGCCGGTACTCGGTGTATGGAGTCAGGTCGGGCACGCGCACCGAGTCGCGCTCCCCGGCCGGCAGCTGTACAGAGTGCTCCGCACCGGTCTCGCCTGCGGGCAGGGCAGCAAAGAACACAGTCAGTCGGTGGCTGAAGCGGGTCGGAAACTTCACACGTAGACATACGGCACAGTGAGATGTTGAAGATGGTCGACTGAATTCAGAACGGAATCAAGTGCGCAATACAACTCCGGCCGAGAGTTAGCGGCTGTCGCTGCCAGCTGCAATGCTAACTGGTTACAACTCCGGCCGAGAGTTAGCGGCTGTCGCTGCCAGCTGCAATGCTAACTGGTTACAACTCCGGCCGAGAGTTAGCGGCTGTCGCTGCCAGCTGCAATGCTAACTGGTTACAACTCCGGCCGAGAGTTAGCGGCTGTCGCTGCCAGCTGCAATGCTAACTGGTTACAACTCCGGCCGAGAGTTAGCGGCTGTCGCTGCCAGCTGCAATGCTAACTGGTTACAACTCCGGCCGAGAGTTAGCGGCTGTCGCTGCCAGCTGCAATGCTAACTGGTTACAACTCCGGCCGAAAGTTAGCGGCTGTCGCTGCCAGCTGCAATGTTAACAGGTTACAACTCCGGCCGAGAGTTAGCGGCTGTCGCTGCCAGCTGCAATGTTAACAGGTTACAACTCCGGCCGAGAGTTAGCGGCTGTCGCTGCCAGCTGCAATGTTAACAGGTCCTGCCGCCATCCCTACGGACTACACTGCCTACAATGCCCTCGGTAGTCCTTCAAACGCCGCTTCCGTCGGTACTGACCAGACAGGCACTGTCCGTCATGTGAGACGCAGTAGTAGACCTTGTAGGAGAAGTCGACCGTGGCCAGACTGGAGCAGTAGGCGTCCCAGGCCAGAGTCAGTTCCCTGGCGCCTTTGGTTCCCTGGCGCACATACACGCTGTCCAGCTGCATACGCTCTGTGGGGGACAGGGCAGATATAGTCAGGTCATGTCAGGTCAGAGGTCAGGGCAGGCTAGAGGTCAGGGCAGGTCAGGTCAGAGGTCAGGGCAGGTCAGGTAAGGCCAGGTCAGAGGTCAGAGGTCAGATCAGGTCAGTCACGTGTGTTGCGAGTCTCTGAAGTCAAAGCATGCTGCTGGTATAAACTAAGCCGGCACTACTTTGACACATCGTGCGTATAATATATATATATATATATATATATATATATATATATATATATATATATATATATATATATATATATATATATATATATATATATATATATATATATATATATATATATATATATATATATATATATATATATATATATATATATATATATATATATATATATATATATATATATATATATATATATATATATATATATATATATATATATATATATATATATATATATATATATATATATATATATATATATATATATATATATATATATGTGTATATATGTATATATGTATATATGTATATATGTATGTATGTATGTATGTATGTATGTATGTATGTATGTATGTATGTATGTATGTATGTATGTATGTATGTATGTATGTATGTATGTATGTATGTATGTATGTATGTATGTATGTATGTATGCATGCATGCATGCATGCATGCATGCATGCATGTACAACATACAACATGGCGTATGTTGTCATACAATGTCATAGAACAATCAAAACTAGGCCGTTAGCACTTTGCCAGCCAAAGGATGTAGCCGGAATGGTTTGCCTTGTGACCTGCAGGTGTCGATGTCAAATACCATGGAGGAGGTCTTCCCGTGAATGCTGACTAAGTAAATAGCATGTACACCAGCTGAAAAGTACAATATTCTGGATATACTCCAGTTGAAAGTATACCATGTAATACCAAAATGACAAAGTCGGATTGAATTGATGAATCAGAGAGCGCACAAAAACACAGGGGAGAATAACACCGAACACCAGAGTACACCAGCGGAACTGGTGACGGCGTGTGACTGCCCTCACCTCCGTTTGCGAGCAGCACGCAGCGAGACCAGACCA
>JAXIVJ010005554.1:20000-50000 GCA_036785665.1 Chirona hameri
GGTATGGCACACGAGTTCCAGCAGACAACTCGCAGGGCACCGGTATGGCACACGGAGTTCCAGCCGACAACTCACAGCGCACCGGTATGGCACACGGAGTTCCAGCCGACAACTCACAGGGCACCGGTATGGCACACAGAGTTCCAGCCGACAACTCGCAGGGCACCGGTATGGCACACGGGCGGCGGCTGATTGTCAAGATATTACGTCACCCACCTGCGGAGTGGGGTTCCATCGGGACGTGTACTCCACGCCAAACACGATCGGCTTCGGGAAGCTGGCCATGGGATGGCCTATCTCGGCCTGCAGTCGTACCGAGTGCGTGGTGATGTTATTACCCCAAACGCGCACTGGTGCTGCCGGACGAACTGAAACCAAAGCCAAACGACATCAGACGGGGTTACATATTGGTGGCCGCTAGACAGACACACACAATCACAATCCACACGACTGCTCTCTCGCATTAACCTGTGCACGCTCACCACCCCAATCCGTCCATTAACATCCATTAACATCCATTAACATTTAGCCATTACCCGCGTCTACAACTGGAGCAAAACGTAAACACTTTCTATAACGACCGACCAGGAAAGTCAATGAGTGTATCATTCTGCGAGAACACCCGTTCCGTGTCGTCCGGCTGGTTTGGCGGCGCTCCAGCCGGTCAGTGTGTGGAGTGCCGCTGCCGCCGCCGCAGAACCCAAACCGGTCCCCGCCACAGCCGCCACACAGTCCATGACGAGGTATAGCCGTCTGTTTAATCAACCGACCGGCCGCTGCAGAAACAATGACCGCCGCATTCCGTCCGTGCGTGTTGTGAGTGTGGCCTGGCCGTGTGGCCGCGAGTGCGCCCGGCCCGTGGCGACCAATGACAGCCGGGCCGGGCCGGGCCGGGCCGGGTCCGATCGCGTCGTGGAGGGTCGATTCGGCCGGCGCCAGGGCGGGGGCAGCGGGCAGCGCTACCCCAACATTCCTCTGATCGTTGTGCGGCGCCGACGGCCGTTTGACACGCGACATAGCGCCGCCGGCCCACGCAGCGGAGCGGCTCCGCGCTGACGCCGCTCCGGCCGGCTCCCGTCCCAGCTCCCAGCCGCTCCGGCCAGCTCCAGTGACTCTGCGCCGTGCGGTCACGCGCTTACAACTATCGCCCAGCTGCGGTGGCGTGTGTCACTCGGTCATCCGTCCATCCGTCCATCCGTCCATCCGTCCAGCCGGGCGGACTGCCAGCCGTCCAGCCGTCCAGCCGGGCGGACTGCCGGCCGGGCGGACTGCCAGGCCGCGTCACCGCTCCGGTCCGCTCCATGTCGTGACGCCTGCCTGTGACGTCACCGCGCGGTATGACGCGGGCCACGGGATGAGCGGTGTCGTCCCGCTCTCGGCACAAACCGCCTGCAAACCTCCTTCGATAGCAGCCCCCTGTCCCCCAACCTTCTCCACGATGAATCAAATTATTCCCGCCCCTACAGCAGAGCATTAAACCCCTAAGGCAGCAAAGGAAATGCTTCTGCCGCCTCTCTGACGGATGCATACATAGCCTCTGGCAAAAGCGGCTCCACGACTCCACGGCGCCAAGCGCCACGCACGGCCCGCCGCTCCCAGCGCGGCGGCGGCGGCGGCGGCGCACAGTACGCAGACGGCCAACAGGTGGCACCTCTGCCGGCCGGGGCCGACTCTGGCGGCCTTGCGCGCGCGCGCAGCGGCAGAGTAGCGTTCGCCGAACGGCCGCGGCAGGCGGCGTTCAGCGAAGCGGGCCGGCTACGCGCGCCGCGGCCCGGCGCCGATCGCCGGCTGCCTCGGCTCGGCTCGGCTCGGCTCGGCTCGGCCGCCGCTCGCTGCTCGGTCGGCCCGCACCTCCGACTTGCGCGAAATGATGAATCAAGCGGGGCGTCCGCGCTCGGCGCTGGCACGGGCTGCGACCGGTTTCCAGCCAGCTCATCAACAAGCAGCGTCGCCGTGGTTGTGGTAGCGATGTCGTAAGGACTGGCACACTCCTCTAGCTCAACGGCCCACCTGTGACGCTGGACCTCACACCTAGTCTTCCACATAACGGGATCAATGCCTGCATCCGGCACCCGGGTGAGGCTGAGCAGTTTGATGCCATCAAATCGCATGACGAAAAGCGGAGGGATCAACTCAACAAAATCAGCCAGAACGTTCTGAGCCCGAGCCAGTGGGAAAACCAGCGGCTTGTTCTGCGAACTCCGACACACGCGACGAGGCTGTCTTCTTCTCCACGGTACCTCACACACTTGTATCGACCCAGAGCGGCAGTAAAGCCGGCTATTTTAACACGCGGCAGCCGGCCCCCTGCCGGCCTCCGTCCGTCATTCTCTGCACCAAGAGTGCAAACCACCACCGATTGACTGAGCTATCAAGGCTTGCGTGCTGTGCGGCTCCCCTGCAAACACCCTGCGAGGACCCCTCCACACGCACCTTGTGACAGTGCGTGGCTCCCCTGCAAACCACCCTGCGGGGACCTCTCCACACGCACCTTGTGCCAATGCGTCTGGCAAGCGCTGTGAGCCTGACTATCTGTGTTTTAACATCCGCAGCGGGAGCAGCACCAGCAGCGGCGGCGGACCGACGCCGGAAAGGCGGCCCGTTAAGCCGCAGCTAAGTCATGCCAGCCAGCCCCTGATGACGTCATGGCGGCGTCGGCAGCTCGGGCGGCGTTCGACCGGCGCCGCCGCCGCCGGCTGCAAATAGACTCAGCCAGCAAGGCCACGGGCGCCGCCGCCGCCGCCGACTCGCCCGGGGCGAAACAGGCTGCGTCGGCTCCGGGGCTGGCTCCGAGGCGGCTCGGGGTGTCCGCCAGCCGGCCGATTCGGCGCCAAGGTCGACGTGTCAGGTTTGACCGGTCATATTTAGCCCAAGGCTAATTTCTTTGAACGGTTACCAGTCATGTCACACGCCGGGCATGTGCTGGTCCCGTTCTCGACGCAATATTGCAGCTCTGGCACGACGCGCGCGCATGCTGACGTCAGTGGGGGCCCCCGAGGGGGCGGCTGCTGGCGGGGGATGGGCGAGAGACTGCCAGCGGCAGCAGCAGCTGCTGCTGCTGCTGCTGCTGCTGCTTCTGCTTCTGCTTCTGCTGCTGCTGCTGCTGCTGCTGCTGCTGCTGCTGCTGCTGCTGCTGCTGCTGCTGCTGCTGCTGCTGCTGCTGCTGCTGCTTCTGCTGCTGCGGCGTCACAGCCGCTGCGGCACATGATGCGGTCGCTGACAGAGTCGCGATACACCCAGGTCGACCTCTGGCAGACGGGGGGGGGGGGGGGGGGGGCAACAGACGCGCTGGCCCGCTCGCCACGGCCACCGCCGCCGCCGCCGCCGCGGGCGGAGTCCCCAGCCATTTTGTTGCCGCGGTCCGCCGGACAGCCCGCGGCACCACTGCGCCGTATACAAACGATGACGACACCGTAACTCTGCTCCGATCTTTCCCAGTGACGTCATCACTGCCTTGATCACTGGACGCGGATAACACGCTAACACGCCCAGATAAGTCGCGTCGTCTTATCTAAACACAGCCGCCCAAAGAAGTCCAGGTGCCGGGGTCTTAATGAATGAATATCATCATATCCGGGGTCTACATCCGCTAACAATAGTACACCTGACCAGCATGCTAAATGACTCACCCCACCGTTGCACATTAAAATCAATGGGCGCGGAACCGACTGCACCACTACAGCAGAACTGCACACTGCAGTACCAACAATGCTCACAACTCCGCCAGCCGGCAACGTAAACAATTCAAATAATCGCATTTACTCGGGTCCCGGGCTAATAAGGCGGTAGGAACTCCCGTCCAGAATTTATGACTGACAGCATGTCGGCACCGCCGGGCGGTGGCGGTGGGCCCGCGTCACACTCCTATTTCCAGTCAACTCCGGGAACCCACCCAGCCGCCCGCCGCCGCCAGCCCGCCTCACGAGCCTTCGTCGACGCCGACGCGGTCGACGCGGCCTCCACCGTCGCGGAGATGCCGGCAGTGTTGACATTGGCAGCTGCCCCCCGGAGCGGCGGGGTTCCGGCGAACCGACCGAACCGACCGAGCCGGACCGGACCGGACCGGACCGGACCGGACCGGGCTGGGCTGGGCCGGGCGAGGAAGGGAAAGCCGCCAGGTCGGTGGCCCCTGCACGCCAGCATGGCACACGGCACGGCACGGCACGGCACGGCACGGCACGGCACGGCACGGCACGGCATGGCATGACATGGCATGGCATGGCATGGCATGGCATGGCATGGCATGGCATGGCATGGCATGGCATGGCATGGCATGGCATGGCATGGCATGGCATGGCATGGCATGGCATGGCATGGCATGGCATGGCATGGCATGGCATGGCATGGCATGGCATGGCATGGCATGGCATGGCATGGCATGGCATGGCATGGCATGGCATGGCATGGCATGGCATGGCATGGCATGGCATGGCATGGCATGGCATGGCATGGCATGGCATGGCATGGCATGGCATGGCATGGCATGGCATGGCATGGCATGGCATGGCATGGCATGGCATGGCATGGCATGGCATGGCATGGCATGGCATGGCATGGCATGGCATGGCATGGCATGGCATGGCATGGCATGGCATGGCATGGCATGGCATGGCATGGCATGGCATGGCATGGCATGGCATGGCATGGCATGGCATGGCATTGCATGGCATGGCATGGCATGGCATGGCATGGCACCGCATGGCATGGCACCGCATGGCATGGCACGGCACGGCACGGCACGGCACCGCATGACATGGCATGGCACGGCACGGCACGGCACCGCATGGCACGGCACGGCACGGCACGGCACGGCACGGCACGGCACGGCACCGCATGACATGGCACGGCACGGCACGGCACGGCACGGCACGGCACGGCACGGGACGGCACGGCACGGCACCGCATGACATGGCACGGCACGGCACGGCACCGCATGACATGGCACGGCACGGCACGGCACGGTACGGTACGGCACGGCACGGCACGGCACGGCACGGCACCGCATGGCATGGCACGGCATGGCACGGCACGGCACCGCATGACATGGCATGGCATGGCATGGCATGGCATGGCATGGCATGGCATGGCATGGCATGGCATGGCATGGCATGGCATGGCATGGCATGGCATGGCATGGCATGGCACGGCATGGCACGGCACGGCACGGCACGGCACGGCACGGCACGGCACGGCACCGCATGACATGGCATGACATGGCATGGCATGGCATGGCACGATATCAACGCCCATCAGACGCAAGCCACCCCCAATTAATACCGCTCCCCTCCCCACTACGGGGACGTTCCCGACAGCGGACGCCTTCTACAACGCCTTCTACTGGTGACCGCGTCGACATTGGGCATCAATTTAATCAGCAAAAACTACCGAAAACGACCACAAGCTCCCGCAGTCTGCTTATTAAAGGGATATTGCCACCTCCGGAGGATTTCTAAAAAGCAACTTAAATGAATGGTGGGGATCAACAATCATGTATGCTCAAGCTCAAACTTGCTCCTGCAGCACCTAAAGCAGTGTATCGGCAAAGCATTTTGTATTTATTTCTGACTCCAAAACGTTGGTCCCAGCTGTGCTCAGAATTAGATTCATGATGGCCGCTCTCATCCAGTTTGGCTGTGGTATTGGCGCCCGCCCAAAGCCGAAGCGTACGAATTCGCCGAGACTTGTCCTTGAAAAGTATATCTGTGTTATAAGGTATAGGTCACATAACTCCTACGGTCCCAAAGTCGAGCTATAGCAATTCTTGCTGTTTTATTATGAAAGAGGCTAAGGTTGTTGAAAATATAATTAACTGCATACGCCTTTTATTTTTAAAGTGCACTGACGGAATGGTGATGTTGAGTTTGCAACATTCAAAAGAAAATAACAGTCCGCAAAGAAGTGATTCTAAATAGTGATGTGGCGACTCCAATTTTACGAATGCTTGGCAAGCATGAGTGGCGCAAATGTATTTGTTGATCTAATGGGGGGGGGGGGGGGGGTCGGGAACCAAATTTTGCAGGTCAAATCGGACACGCTAAATCGACCGATACACACCAAAAACTCCATATTGGCCTGCGTGGTGGCAATGTCCCTTTAAAACTGAGATCAATCGCGTCACGAGAGGCTGGAAAAAGTATCTCTTTGTCTAAATGTGTTCACAGACATCGCCATCGAATCCTCCTGATACCGGCTCAACGAATCGAGTCGGTGCATATATCCGCATAATATCAGGATAAAAAGGCCGCTTCACAAACCAACAGAAGGTGATGTTAACATCGCATTGTGTACGGAGCACTACGGCCATCAAACATCCGACGAGGAAGAACGGCGCCGTCCGCCGTAAAAAGCCGTCCGCCCTCCGCTGCAATGCCCGGTTTAGCTACACACGACCGCGATAATGTGCTCAGTGGCCATGTTCCTTCGCTCAGCTGGAAAAAAGACATTGCTTCCAGTGGCTGCTGCTGGTTAACCTGGCAGCAGCGGCAGCCAGACGACGACGCAGCAATATGGCAGCATGGGGGGGGGGGGGGGGGAGGGGGAACCTAGCAGCAGCGGCAGCCAGACGACGACGCAGCAATATGGCAGCATGGAGGGGGGGTGGACTGAGGTCGATTGGCAGTAGACTGCCAGAAGGTTGGCTGGAGGGGGGGGGGGGGGGAGTGGACTGAGGTCGATTGGCAGTACACTGCCAGAAGGTTGGCTGGAGGGGGGGGGGAGTGGACTGAGGTCGATTGGCAGTAGACTGCCAGAAGGTTGGCTGGAGGGGGGGGGGGGGGAGTGGACTGAGGTCGATTGGCAGTACACTGCCAGAAGGTTGGCTGGAGGGGGGGGGGGGGAGTGGACTGAGGTCGATTGGCAGTAGACTGCCAAGAAGGTTGGCTGGAGGGGGGGGGGGGGGAGTGGACTGAGGTCGAATGGCAGTAGGACTGCAGAAGGTGGGCGGGAGGGGGGGGGGGGAGTGGACTGAGGGTCGATTGGCAGTACACTGCCAGAAGGGTTGGCTGAGGGGGGAGGGGGGGAGTGGGACTGAGGTCGAATGGCAGTAGACTGCCAGAGGTTGGCTGTGAGGGGGGGGGGGAGTGGACTGAGGTCGATTGGCAAGTACACTGCCAGAAGGTTGGCTGGAGGGGGGGGAGGGGGAGGTGGACTGAGGTCGAATGGCAGTAGACCTGCCAGAAGGTTGGCTGGAGGGGGGGGGGGGGGGGAGGGGGAGTGGACTGAGGTCGATTGGCAGTGACTCACAGAGGTTAGGCTGGAGGGGGGGAGGGGGAGTGGACTGAGGTCGATGGCAGTAGACTGCCAAAAGGTTGGGCTGGAGGGGGGGGGGGGGGGGAGGGGGGAGGGGGAGTCTGAGGTCGATTGGCAGTAGACTGCACAGAAGGTTGGCTGGAGGGGGAGGGGGAGTGACTGAGGTCGAGTGGCAGTAGACTGCCAGGAAGGTCTGGTGGTGGGGGGGGGGGGGGGGGGGGGGGGGGGGGGGGGGGAGTGAGACTGAGGTCGATTGGGCAGTAGACTGCCAGAAGGTTGGCTTGGAGGGGGGGGGGGGGGGGGGGGGAGGGGAGTGGACTGAGGTCGATTGGCAGGTAGACTGCCAGAAGGTTGGCTGGGAGGGGGGGAGGGGGAGTGGACTGAGGGTCGATTGGCAGTAGACTGCCAGAAGGTTGGCTGGAGGGGAGGAGGGGGAGTGGACTGAGGTCGATTGGAGTAGACTGCCAGAAGGTTGGCTGGAGGGGGGGGAGGGGGGGTGAGTGAGGACTGAGGTCGATTGGCAGTAGACTGCCAGAAGGTTGGCTGGAGGGGGGAGGGGAGTGGACTGAGGTCGGCATGGCAGTAGGGACTGCCAGGAAGGTTGGCTGGAGGGGGAGGGGGAGTGGACTGAGGTCCGATTGCAGTAGACTGCCAGAAAGGTTGGCTGGAGGGGGGAGGGGGAGTGGGACTGAGGTCGATTGGCAGAGACTAGCCAGAGGTTGGCTGGAGGGGGAGGGGGAAGTGGACTGAGGCGATGGCAGTAGACTTCCAGAAGGTCCGGCTTTTATACGCTGCTGTCGGCTCCCTTCCCGGTGACATGACGCGACGGAAAACAATCGGTTCCAGGATTGGCGGGAGGTACTCGTGCCTGTACATTCGTCACGTACACAGGAAACTAGCCTCAGCAGGAACTGCGCATAGTCGAGAGTTCAGTATCATCAGCCGATACATCTCAGTCAAAAGACCCAGCAAAAACCCATGCACCTGCAGTCAAAACATTGGACTGGTTATGACTTTTACGCTACCATAGATTTCCCGAGTTTCCCTGCGATCGCAAGGGGCGACTGTGGTAAAGGGTAGTCATTATCTCATTGAGACAAACTCATGATGTCCAATATAAAATGCGGATTTGATTACAGCTCCGGTCTATCTCGATCACGATTATCACTCTTCTCTGGCTAGCAGCGCGATCGGCTGGTATTACACCATGCTAGTCACCACTTGCAATGCGATTCGAAACCTGAAAACAAATTCGTTCACCTGTTAATGACTCTTCCATCCTGACAGTCACTCTGTTAACGGAGCGTTTGTTTATTGACAGTTTACAAATTGTTACGAATTTCAGCATGCCAACAGACATTTACGGTCAAATCGAGAGGCCTGCAAAGGATAAACCGTCGCAGGGACATTTTCCCTGTCCATGCAAATGGTCTTGCCGCGTCCAGCCCGCCCTCCAAAAGCGAACACAGTCATGACCCTCTACTCAGAACAGATCAAATAGAGGCGCGGGCGGCGGCCTCAATCGGTTCCCCGAGGACGCGTGCTGAGCCGCACCCCAGCCGCGCAGCGCCCAGCGCACGACGCATCGGGCGACGCTGTGCTAGCAACGACGCTCTGCGCACATCTCGACTGTGTTGCGCAACAGCTGCTCCCACCGCCGCCAACCGCCGCCATCGCCGCCGCCACCACCATCGCCACAGCTGCCACAGCCGCGCCACCGCCGCCGCCATCGCCACAGCGCCCGGCCGCCCGATCACGGCTCGATTGGCCGCATCAGCCATAACTGGCAAAGGGCGGGCTCCGTACGGCCGCCGCTGCATATTAACTACACCGCAGCCCGGTGCGGACCGTCGGACTCTGACAGAGGGTCGTGACGGCCCACGGCGGGGTTTAACCCCTGTCCGGTGACCTGGCTGACCAAGATCCCATCCCCGAGCCGGGCCCGATCCGTGGCCTTATTTGATTCAGAGGCCTGCCCTGCGGCGTCGGGTGGTCGTTTGTCTGAAGCGCAGCGGCGTACATGCGGCGCAAGGCGGCAGTGGCGCGCAGTCGAGCCGAGTCGGTGTCGGGACAAACACTTCCCGGAACGTCCCGCCGCATCTCGGCTAGTTGCGCCGCCGGCCGCTGCGCGTCGCCACCTCGCGCCGGGTCGCGCGGGGGACCGGCCGGGACCCGGTCTCCGACGCGGCCTGGTGCCGACGCGACCATGTTGTACCGAGAACGCGACGTCGACAGGCGACCGGAGGGCATGAGGACAGGCCGAGCACCATCTCGGCCCTCCGGTAGGTCACCGATGTTTCCGTACACTTCTAAGGAGTCAGTCTGACCGAAATAGTGCTCACGGGAACCGGACCCGCGGCCGGCAAATCCCGCTCCTGTCT
This sequence comes from Chirona hameri, assembly GCA_036785665.1. Classification (NCBI taxonomy): domain Eukaryota; kingdom Metazoa; phylum Arthropoda; class Thecostraca; order Balanomorpha; family Balanidae; genus Chirona; species Chirona hameri. The sequence continues at coordinate 29,630 of JAXIVJ010005554.1, forward strand.
ACCGATCGCGCACGGAAAGCACGAAACTAAGTGCCGGCGTCACGATCCACGAACACCTGTGTGAGTGCCAGGTGATAATAAAGTACCCTTACGGCCCATATATCGACCGCCGTGACACAGCGAACACAAACGAAGGATGCTGCCCGCCGGCTTCCAAACGCTCTGGGAGACGCCGCCGAGATTGCGCCACGCAATGCGAGACAGCGAGCAGGGGACACACGTTGTCTCGACCCATGTCGACCGCGTTCGGACCATGTCTTTCTTCCAAATCATGAAAAGTGCTTTCCCGCTACTGGGTCGCTTCTAGTTCTGGAGGACAATGCCCTGGGAGGGCGGAGTCGGATCTATCACAATGACAAGATACCAGTGACGCCATGGGAGGAGGACCTGGGTCCCTGTCCGCCTCCAGGTACATCGCCGCCTTTGATCGCACCAGGGGACACCACTTTAACACGCCCATTGAATGACTGCTGCCAGACTAACAATGGTGTCTCCGGCACACGGCCAGCGAATATCCACCAGCCTGGCGAGAGCCCGCCCAGCGCCAGCCGCCGTTCGTCGAACGACGATGGATTATTCATCAGCCGTGTAACCACTCCGCCGATTAGCCGCCGGGCGTCTTTCGCCGGCGGCCGTTGTCGGTAGCCATTAGGGCTCGGTGCTCCATCTCGGCGAATTCAGCTGAGTCCACAAGCAGCTTCACAGGCAGTGTGCCGGCGCGCGGGCCAACTGAAACACTCCAAACACTCCCAACACGGCAGCACGGCAGCACGGCAGCAGACCAAAGGCCAGCTCAGCCCCAAATATCCGGCACGTGTGGCCAGCTCGCCTCCGAGCGGCGTGCCAGAGCCATCGGTAGCCGTCGTCGGCACATACTCCGCTGATGCTGGCACACGTCGTCCCCCGCCCTCTAAAACCGCCTGACAGACAGCACAGCAGCTGATGGCAAGCCAACCGCTGCCTACATCAGCAACTAGGCTTACTCAATGTGAATGGAATTCATGAATTCATATCTCCATGCAGAAATTCCATGAGTATTCCAACGCCCGACAAGTGCGCACAAACATTCACCTCCTTGTCTACGCACCACCGTGAGTAGACATACAGACCAAACTCACGGCCAGACGAGTCAAGATGACACAGCACTTCACACCACCTAACATGTCTTAACCGTTCCTCGCTGCCTCTCACCCGCCCCTCTGACCGGCCAGTGGTCGCCATGTCAGCCCGATCCACCTGTCAGTGGGTGATTGAAGAGCGGCGCCGCGATGGCCACAGGTGCTCCGGCCTGGATGGTATCATGGCACCTGCCAGCACCGTCCCCCCCCCCCCCCCCCCCCCCACCCGGCGGCCGGGCCGGGCTGATACTCACCGATCTCGTACGTCTTGAGCACGTAGTCGCTTCTGGTGTTGCCAAGTGCGTTGTAGGCGTTGACCACCATGCGGAACGTCTCGTGCGAGAAGCGGACGTTGTTGGGGCTGACGAGACAGGAGCCGTGGCGAATCTGGTGAGGGCGCAGTGGACGGCGCACATTGGAGCTGTTGCATGGCTTTCTGTGGACATAAGACCGTGGGTCAGTCGGAGTCGCGACCGGTAGTGGCCAGGGATGGACAGTATAGACAGCAAGTTCACCAGGGCAGCACACAGGCAGCACCAGGGAAAAACAGCACGTGCTATTACCAAGATTAAAGACAGGGCTGCAGCGACTCAATCGATACTGGCGTTTCAGCCAGCGCCTGTTCTGGCTGTATCGTGCATCTACCAACTCCTGCAAGGCCTAGCTGGCGGCAAGGTGAGGACCTCAAAGCCCCGCTCGGCCCGGGGCAGTACCGTGGCAGTACCGTCATACAGCCGATGCACGATATCGGCCACAGCCAGCGCCCCGTCACTGGGAACACGCTCCTCGCGACACCGAGCCGGCCTTTCGGGATCGAGTGACTGCGCTAAATTCGACATCCATCAGCTCCTGCCGGCCGATTCCTGGCTGGCAGAGGGCCGTTTGATCTGCGGCGTGGCACACGAGGTCAGCTGCATTCCGTCCAAGGCGGGCTCCGAGCGGGCACCGGGCGCGGCCGCCGGCCACCAGTCGCAGACGCGAACACGCCTTAAAAGTCCCGCTCGCTGGCCTCATGACTTGGTAAATAGGTGTCACTTGGAATAGGTAATGCTTCACGAAACCCGCGCCAGGCTAGGGCTTTCCGTGGCTCTTAAAGGGAGTGTGCCTACTGTTTTGAACTGTCAAAATTATTTTTCCTTCGATAAGTAGCTATTGTTGTGATGGTTGGATACGATGAAATTCACATCTGGAGCCCCTTTAGTTGAATTTTCACTTATATTGTTTTCGATTATTCTTCGTTTCGATATCGAAAAAACGATTCCCACTACGGTGAAGGTAATCAGAGGTAACACATTGTTACGTGAACGACGCACCTAAGACAAACATGATACATGCAAGTATGATGGCCGCCCAGACTATTGTTCGGCAGCTGCTATCAGCGCGCACGAGCTGTTTGTTCGAATTGCTATTGGCCGGTGATAACAATATGCTAGCAGTGTAATCGATAGTTGCAGTGCTTTTAGTAATGGGAAGCCATCTGGAGTCTACCCGATAACTTTTTGCTCCCAAGCAAATTCCTGGAGTCTTTGAATATCTCAGCAACTAGGGTGAATCTGGAGAAATGAAGTAATGGTTCAATTCAGAAAATTGTGTTCTATAGACCAGTGTCAATAACCCCAACTAAGCGATGTGAGTAGGCACACTCCCTTTAAAGGGGCGGGCTCATAGTGACAACCACTAGAGCATGTGGTCAAAAAGTTTGTTTTTGATTACGGTGATATGGGTTTAAGGCGCCGCAACCACTTGGCCGCCGGTTAAAAGCCTGTTTCGGGATAAAGGAGATGGTTTACTGGACGGTAGTTGCTGAGCTAATTGGCCACAGTTGCTTCTAAAATGGTATTAACACTTTTCAGAAATTCGGCAGCAGCAACTGGTTGAATCCTGGCAGCTATCGACATGTTTCACAGACGTCACTTCCCTTTTTACGGTGCAAACATCTTCCGATTTCCTGAAACCTTTTTAGCGGTTAAGTATTACAACTAACCGCATACCGCTGGTCATCGGAGACACCTTTTCAACTGCTGGCATGCGCAGTTGGCAGCAAGCGCTCCGGTTAATCGGTGCAGCACTCAAACAGAACGCATACCAACATGACATGGTTTACATTGCATGCAATCTAAGGGCAAACAGATGGCACTCTCAATATTTATCGGGCCGCATAACTTTCGACCGAATATCTGCCGAGGATCGTTTTCCACTCAGCGCAGAAGCAAGACAAACAGCTTGTGGCTGCCTCACAGCGCTCGGATGGCGCGGTCTCATGCAAGTCACAGCAGGGCGCCGTTTGCCGCTTCCAGCGATAGCATCGGGCGGGATCTTTTTCGTGTCAAACACCACTGGGACACGGCCGGCCCGTCGCAGGCGGGGCGCCGGCAGCCCGGCCCCCGACCCAGCCGGTAACACGTTACCAGGTCCAGTCCTAAAACCACTTGCCACCACCCGCCACCCACACACACATCACACACATACCACACACACACCACACACACACACCGCACACAAGCGCACACACTGAGCGTGGAGGAGAAAAATCACACCAACACGCAAAGCAGGTCCAACAGGTGTTCACTGTTCGTGGCTCCGTTAGTTGTGTTCTTGTGGTAGCGGTAAGCCGGAACCCGCACTTGTCTTATGTTAAGCGCCAGTTTTACCCACCGGTAACGAGACAATGCCTGGTTACTCTGCACCCTATAGCCCGGCTACCGTACGGAGTGAGAAGGAAACAAACGCACCGCTATCCGCCGGCGCGCCGGTGCTGCGCCGGTGCTGTATTCCCAGTGAGACGCAGACCGACGATGGCGAGGCACAACCACTGAACTTTATAACAACTGGAACGGACAAGGGTGCCCGAGAGCGGTCGCGGCCGGCCGCCACGCTGGAACGCCGGGCCGGGCGAGGGGTGGCGAGAAGTATGAATGGAGGGGTCGGACGCGTTTTATTAAACCTATCATTATAAGCTTCATGCTTGTAAATATGAATACATTTTGGGTGGATATTGGACGGATTTGATTGTGCTTTACAGCTGTATAATTTGTATATATATATATATATATATATATATATATATATATATATATATATATATATATATATATATATATATATATATATATATATATATATATATATATATATATATATATTATTTTATCGACACAGTGCATACTCCGGGCCGATCATTTCTCTACACATCTGTGTTTGTCCCATGTCCGTGCGACTCGTGGTTGCCGAGATACTGGTCCGGGATTGCAACCCCCAACAACCCCGCTGTGTTAACCCGCGCACTGATGGAGTGGGTTGATTTCCGCTCCCCCCCCCAGGTTTTTCGCAGATAGCGAAAAAAACGGCGGCGCGCAGCGCCGCCGGGTTTTGGCACACCTGTTAGGACATCAATTGCGCACACTTTGAAGAAAAAAATAACCTCGGGTCATCTCAGGTCAGGTCACCAGACCAGGTCAAGTGACCCCACCTCCAACAAAATGTTTGCAGTTGTGCCAAAGCCAGAGTTTTTCACCGATCGGTTTGAAACTTACAGGATGTGAGGGCATAAGTACTTACAATTCGTATATCTTGGAATTTTTATATCGGTGACCTAAGGTCAGGTCAATTTCGTAACCTCCCCATAATAAGTCAATGGGGAAATATACAAATGCTTCCTATTTCAAGGATATGCATGATATTAGTCCAATTACTTCTGGATAATGTTATTATAGGATATTCTTGATGATCCAAGTGTAAGTTTTGTTCATTGACCCCTATGGGGTCATTTGAGGTCATCGAGGTCACCATCCCTTTTTCTGTCAATAACTTCCGACATAATGAAGATAGAGAAGTAAAACCGACAACAATGTGTTTGTCTCGTCGAGACACGTCTTCCCATATGCAACATGCCCTACTTGGATCACCACTTGACCTTGACCTGAGGTCAAATTTGTAAGTTGACTTAACAAGGTCACCATGTATAACATTCGAAGCGCCTTGACGAGATAAACACAATGGCGTAAACAGTTTTCCGTTATCTTTATTAAGTAAAAAGTTAATAGCGAAAAACGATGTTGCAAAAAAACAGCATTTTCTTTTCTTTTTTGACCTTTGGAGCCTCAAATATTGACCTGAGATCAAATTTGAGGACACCTTGTCGATTGAAAATTTAACTGGCTGGCGATTGCTGTTTTCCGTTTGTTCCTAACTAGCATATTTTCCGAGATATATGGGAAATTCTGGAGCGAAGTCCTAAAACAGGAAAAAAACACTGGAAAATTTGATCTTTGATGACCTCTGGTGACCTCAATTTTGACCTGACCTAAACAAAATACTGAAATACTTTCGATAGAACTTGTATCAAGCTATCAAATGCCTTTTCCCGCTTGTCGCTACGTAGCGTAGTTTTCGAGATCTCCCGGTGGGCGGAAATCAACCCCCCCGCAGTTCGTGCTCTGTGCAAACCCCCTGCAGTGCCCGGGTTCATCGGCGTTCGGTTCGGCGATCCAACATGGCGGCCAGGCGCGACAGCTCGAGCCCTACCCGGCTGACAGGGGCGCTACCCTCTGGGCACATCCCACTGAGGTCCACCACGGGCCAGCGGCCAGCTGGATCCTCCGTGGAGCATGTAGCACGGGCCAGATCACACTAGAGTGGCGTCTCAGACAGTGACGGTCACTCGCAGTGACAACCTCCCCCAAGTGTGGGTGGGGGAAGGAGAGGAGAGAGAGATAGAGGAAAGAGCAGCAGACCGTCACAGCGGGATGAGCGGTGCTTCTCCCTGAAGCGCCGCTCAGCAAACGTCCAGGTAGACCGAATTAGCAGGCAGACAAGCAACGATTAGAAACCTCCTGGGTCGGAAAAGAGTTACTCTTTGTGGGGCTAAGAGTTCCAGCTCAGTTACAAACTAACGGCATCAGAACAGTCTTTAAAGCAAGAAAGATACAAAAATTAACCCGCTTTAAGAGATTCATGCTTTGTGAAGAAGGCCGCAAAACTGGCACATAATAGTAGATAATAGTGCTTAAATGAACAGCACAAACAGGTCAAAACCGGGTTGAACCTTGGACCAGCTGCCAGTTTCCTGAATGGTAATATAAAATTACAGTCGGCAAGTGGCATGGCATATACTTAGGATTTTTGCGACTTTTATCATTTGTCTGACGTGTGTTGGCACGAGACGCCATATCGGTTGGTGGCGCTGCCTATGAAGCTTTTTATAAAATTATAATCGGTATATTTCACAGAATATACTTATGATTTTTACAAGTAATTGTTATCTGTCTCATCATATATGTCGGCACGTGCGGCCATGTGGGCTGACGCTGGCGCCGCCGCCGCCGCCGCCGCCGGGCCGCCTCGGCGGCGGCGGCGGCGGCAGCAGCGTCACTGCGGCCGATCAATAAGGCGGCCGAGACACCGCCCCCGGCCGTCGTCGGCCTGTGACCCGTGTCTGAGCCAGCCGAGCTGTCCGACCTCGCAGCGGTCAGCAGCCCGGCCCTGGCAGCTCTGTCAGAGACAGTGGACTGACGCGAGCCGAGGCAAGGGAAGGACCTACCGATACCGATACTGCACACTACCGATAACCGAGCCATTCACTCCGTCTGGGAAACGTGGTCATGCTAATGCGAACCTCCCCAACACCAATCAGATGAGGATTGGGGTTTTGGCAGCTCCGACAACGTAGGTCATTGCAAATGAGACCAACATCTGCGCCATACGATGTGTATTGCTCGGTTCTTCTTCCCAACAGCCACCACCCTTGTCGTTCAATCTTACTCCAGAGTACACAGCAGGTATGCACCGCTAGCAGCTCTGCAGCCCACTGCAACAACATCCGGCCGCCTCGAATCTAAACATCGTGGCTACGTCGGGTCGCACAGCGGTCATATCCCGTCCCCTGGGCTGCGCTGTGTTGTGCTGTGCTGTGCTGTTCTGTGCTGCGCTGTGTTGTGCCGCGCTGTGCTGTTCTGTGCTGCGCTGTGTTGTGCTGTGCTGTTCTGTGCTGCGCTGTGTTGTGCTGCGCTGTGCTGCGCTGTACTGCGCTGTGCTTTGCTGTTCTGTGCTGCGCTGCGCTGTGTTGTGCTGTGCTGCGCTGTGCTGTGTTGTGCTGCGCTGTGCTGCGCTGTACTGCGCTGTGCTTTGCTGTTCTGTGCTGCGCTGCGCTGTGCTGTGCTGTGCTGCGCTGTGCTGTGTTGTGCTGCGCTGCGCTGTGCTGTTCTGTGCTGCGCTGTGTTGTGCTGCGCTGCGCTGCGCTGCGCTGCGCTGTGCTGTGCTGCGCTGTGCTGCGCTGTGCTGCGCTGTGCTGTGCTGCGCTGCGCTGTGCTGCGCTGTGCTGCGCTGTGCTGCGCTGTGCTGCGCTGTGCTGCGCTGTGCTGCGCTGTGCTGCGCTGTGCTGCGCTGTGCTGTGCTGCGCTGTGCTGCGCTGTGCTGCGCTGTGCTGCGCTGTGCTGCGCTGTGCTGCGCTGTGCTGCGCTGTGCTGCGCTGTGCTGCGCTGTGCTGCGCTGTGCTGCGCTGCGCTGTGCTGCGCTGCGCTGTGCTGCGCTGCGCTGTGCTGTGCTGCGGAGCGGTGTGCGGGGCGCGGCGCGGCCTACTGCAGATACGATCGTGGGTAACAGGAAAGTGACCCGCTGTTCTGCGACCACTGGCCCGACCGCCGACTCGGTATCAATCGACTGGTTCGCCGCACAAACTCCGCCTTAACTCTGCTGCCCAACTCCGTCCGAACTCCGTCCGAACTCCGCCGAACTCCGCCGAACTCCGCCGAACTCCGTCTGAACTCTGCCGCCATGGAACTCCACCGAGACTTGCACTGCCAACGTCCGGACAGCGTCACGGACGCACCAGACAGCCTCGGGTAGATCGGACAGCGTCACGGACTCACCAGACAGCCTCGGGTAGATCGGACCGACGACTCCCCAGTTTTCTCCAGATCTAACCCAATTTCAGTGACCGAACCGCCCACCCAATACCAGTATTCAGTGGGCGACTGGTCTGATCCACGGTTCAGCTCCTCTCTGCTGTTCTCACCCTGACCTTGCTTATAACTGAGATCCGCGGGCATCGATAGCCGCCACCCTGCACAGTCATCTGCTCGCTTTCTCCTCATTTGAGAGGGTCTACCACCAACAGCGCAGCAGATGACAGTTACTTATCAGTTATTAGTCAGTCATCAGTCCAGCAGTCATCAGAAGACATCAGCAGTCAACAGCCGTCAGCCGCCGTCAGCAGCCGTCAGCAGCCGTCAGCAGCCGCCGTCAGCCGCCGTCAGCAGCCGTCAGCCGGCGGGCTGCTCCGCTGGATCGGTGAAGTGGCCGTGACCCCGCAGCGCGGCGGCTCCAGCGGCTCCGGCGGCGGTGGCGGCGGCGCTACACGATCAATACACCAGCCTGCTGACGCACAGGCACGGCGCGACGCGGCGACGCAGTGGCTACCACCACCACCACCACCACCACCACCACCACCACCACCACCACCACCACCGCCGCCGGAGCCGCTGCCGCCGCCATGGCACGCCCTCGACCGGCTCGGCACGTCTCCTGACCACCCGCGGTCATATCTCGTCACCCCGTTGCAGTCCTCTACCTCCCCACCCGGTCATATCTCGTCACCCCGCTACAGTCCTCTACCTCACCACCCGGTCATATCTCGTCACCCCGCTACAGTCCTCTACCTCCCCACCCGGTCATATCTCGTCACCCCGCTACAGTCCTCTACCTCCCCACCCGGTCATATCTCGTCACCCCGCTACAGTCCTCTACCTCCCCACCCGGTCATATCTCGTCACCCCGCTACAGTCCTCTACCTCACCACCCGGTCATATCTCGTCACCCCGCTACAGTCCTCTACCTCCCCACCCGGTCATATCTCGTCACCCCGCTACAGTCCTCTACCTCACCACCCGGTCATATCTCGTCACCCCGCTACAGTCCTCTACCTCACCACCCGGTCATATCTCGTCACCCCGCTACAGTCCTCTACCTCCCCACCCGGTCATATCTCGTCACCCCGCTACAGTCCTCTACCTCCCCAGTCCTCTACCTCCCCAGTCTCCGGATCGGGACCGCTGCAGTCCTCTCCTCCCCAGTCTCCGGATCGGGACCGCGTAGCTCCGCACCCGACCCCCGGTGGCTGCCCGCCGTCACCCCTCCCTGCGGCACGTGCCGTCCCGCCTCCGCCGTCGAGCAGCTCCGCCGCCCCTCCCCGGCGGCACGTCTCGCGCCTTCGTGGGAGTTCAGCAGGCTAGTGTGCCGCGAAATGGAGGCACGATAGCCAGAAGCGAGATCAATGACCAACTCAGCGCACAGCAGCCAGTCGTGCCGGAAAGAGGCCGCCCCGAGACCGGCAGAGGGAGGGGGAGGGGGAAGAGGGTGACGGCCCGGCCCGAGCTATGGTTGAAACGTTGACACGGGACAGACAAATGGGGACAAAGGAGGACGGTAGATATGAAGATGAAAAACAAAGTGGAAAGTGAACAGGAGATAGATATACAATGATGGTAGGTTAAGAGATAGAATGACATAGAATGCACAACACAAAAAAAAAACAGCCTGTAAATCGGAAAACAACCATTCTAACTTAAACGAGGATGTCGGAGAATTAACTGGAATAAGCGTCAACTTTTGACATTAAAACTGGCTAAGGAGTTGAGGCAGCCCCACGCTGAAATGAGCTCAGGCTGGATTTGCATCGAGAAGTTCATGGATTATTTTCCCCGAGGCCTGGTCGGGCCAACGCTTATACGCTGCGGGCCGGAGATGGCATCTTACTGGGGAATTCCAGCCTGCCGGCTCTGCTGGCGCTCGATCTGGGCCCGGGGGCTTACGACCACACGCTATGACACGGAAAGGGTCCGACCGCGGGCCACGTAACGCCACGAAATCTCCCGGAACACACATTCTCCAACAGGGGGCAACAAACTAGGAAGTCAGCCAGAAGAAAAACTAACCCCAACCAGAGAACCTGATGCAACCTGAGACGATACTTCGGAAAACCTTTCGAAAATCCGACTGCAGCGCCATGACGCGATCGGCCACAGCTCAATAACAATGTCAACATAAACCTTCAGCGCCATGACGTGATCGGCCACAGCTCAATAACAATGCCAACATAAACCTTCACCGCCACTAACTGGGGACACACAATCTCTCAAAAATGGCCAATGCAAAACCTGTCCTGTCCTGCTGCTGCCGGACACTCCCTGGAGAATCGGCGGGGGGGGGGGGGCAGTACACTCCTGCCGTGCCGGCCGTCACCTGTCCACAGCGCTGTCACGGAACCTCCGATCCTCCCCCACCCGACCCCGGTCAGTCACTTCCCGCCCGCCGCCCCCGCGCCACCGCCACCACCGCCGCTGCTGCCACCGCCGCCACCGCTGCTGCTGCCACCGCCACCACCGCCGCCGCTGCTGCAGTCGATTCCGGGATTCGTCGAATGATGTGGTCGGGCGCCACTGACCTGCGGAGGCTGCCGTGATCCCCTGGAGAGGGGGGTACCTCACCGGTCTGAAGGGGGCGGGCGTCGTGGTGATGACGAGTTGGGGAAGATGCAGGGAGGCACCGGTGAGCTGGAGATCTCATCATGGAGCTAACGATGTGATTATTTGTGTGTTAAAATGAGCCGGGGAACATGCGGGGATCATTTGTCAGCTAAAATGGTCGTGTCGGGAATAAGAATATGTGACGCGCTGGGCGGCCGACTGGAAACTGAAACTCAATGCTTCAAAATGCAAATCTTTCAAAATTACTCTGAAACGTGACTTCATTGAATTGTCGTACTCAATTGATGACATAACTCTGGAGAACGTCAAGTCCATTCGAGACTTGGGTGTCGTTCTCGGCCAAAAGCTGACCTTCGCAGATCACGTGGACTCAATCGTCACCAAAGCCAATCGAGCACTAGGTCTGCTCATTCGGACATTCCAGTCGGCCTCCCCCGGTGTAAGCTGGATAAGCAAGCGGCTCTGGCTGCTTATAACGCCAACGTTCGGTCGATTATGGAATACTGTTCAATCATATGGAGTGGTGCAGATGCCATCTCGTTCGCGTGGAGAGGGTGCAGCATACTTTTTTATGTGGCTTGCGCGTCATATGGCGTTCGATGGACCGTCTCTCGCATCCTGTGATCTGCTGTCAGCATGTAATGTATCTCATTTAGGAGCTCGGCATGCGCAGTGTGATGTTCTGTTTTTGTGCAAACTATCCAAAGGCTTGATCTCATCATCACACCTACTGGAGTGTTTCAAGCTCCATGCGCCAACAAGGCAAACTAGAATCGGCCAACAAGGCAAACTAGAATCGCGACAAGATCACTGTTCGATGTGCCATTTGCCAGAGTGATAACAGAGGGAACATCGTCCGGACTGTTTGTGCGCATTCCTCGTATCGTCAACAACTTTCTAGGTTTTTCGCCAAGTTCCGACATTTTTTTACGATACGCTAGGGCAGCTGAGACGGCAGATCTTGGCTTATGCATCAACTGTGAGACCCACCATGTGACGCATCATCGATGCAAGGTTGTTCCGGTTGGGAAGTTTATATGTGTACATGATTGTTTATTTTACTTCACCTGCAATTGGGCACGTGCCTGTTGGTGATATATAAATACAGAATACAGAATACAGAATACAGAATACAGAATAGCCGGGACAGAAAGCAGCTCTTGCAGTGAAGAGTACTACAATGAGCTCTTTCCTCGCTTGAGTACCTTCACGGTAATTCCAAATAAGGATAATAATTAGACAGATAAAATCCTCATCACGAGAGGCTAAGCCAGTGAGTAAGGACTGTCTTTTCATTAGCTGAGTTGATGCTCTATAGATACACACCGCAACTAAATACCTGACCAAAGGCTCCACTTATAAGCTGCTACACTCTGTGAAAGCTGCACCACTTCCCATATCCGTATCGTTAATAACTTAGGCTCAAGCTACGGCCGACTCTGAATCCAAGTTAACTCCTTGCTCCCCACAATCATATCTCTATCGTCCTTCGCTGACCTTTCCAGTCACTGCCGGCATCAGTGTCCAGCCCAGATCCCGGCCGGCTGGGGCGCACCTCTGCCAGGATTTATTCCTATCAGCTTTCACCCGTGAGCCTGCACCAAAACACCACGCCCGGGGCAGTGCCAGGCCATCCCGCCGCTCCGTTAACCCACTCAGTGTCAGAGCTCGGAAAACGCCGTCCGGCGGTGACTGAGGGACGACGTGAACACCGTGATTAGGGCAGGGCCCGGAAGCCGTAGCTCACTGGTAGACGGCTGCACCGGGCCAGCCGCGCCGCCCCGCCGCGTCACCGCCTCCCCGTGCTGCACACAGCGTGCACAAACAAAGACTCCGCCCTGTCCCACCACCCCGTCCCACCGCCTCCGCCCTGTCCCACCGGCAGATCATGACGTGCTATCCTCACGGCATGTCGTGCTATCTTCACGGCAGATCATGTCGTGCTATCTTCACGGCAGGTCGTGCCGTGCTATCTTCACGGCATATCATGCCGTGCTATCTTCACGGCAGATCATGTCGTGCTATCTTCACGGCAGGTCGTGCTATCTTCACGGCATGTCGTGCTATCCTCACGGCATATCATGCCGTGCTATCTTCACGGCATGTCGTGCTATCTTCACGGCAGATCATGTCGTGCTATCTTCACGGCAGGTCGTGCCGTGCTATCTTCACGGCATATCATGCCGTGCTATCTTCACGGCAGATCATGTCGTGCTATCTTCACGGCAGGTCGTGCCGTGCTATCTTCACGGCATATCAGGTCGTGCTATCTTCACGGCAGATCATGTCGTGCTATCTTCACGGCAGATCATGCCGTGCTATCTTCACGGCAGATCATGTCGTGCTATCTTCACGGCATATCATGCCGTGCTATCTTCACGGCATATCATGCCGTGCTATCTTCACGGCAGGTCGTGCTATCTTCACGGCATGTCGTGCTATCCTCACGGCATGTCGTGCTATCCTCACGGCATATCATGCCGTGCTATCTTCACGGCATGTCGTGCTATCCTCACGGCATATCATGCCGTGCTATCTTCACGGCATGTCGTGCTATCCTCACGGCATATCATGCCGTGCTATCTTCACGGCATGTCGTGCTATCCCACGGCATGTCGTGCTATCTTCACGGCAGATCATGTCGTGCTATCCTCACAGCATGTCGTGCTATCTTCACGGCAGATCATGTCGTGCTATCTTCACGGCAGGTCGTGCTATCTTCACGGCAGATCATGTCGTGCTATCTTCACGGCAGGTCATGTCGTGCTATCTTCACGGCAGATCATGTGCTATCTTCACGGCAGGTCATGTCGTGCTATCTTCACGGCAGATCATGTCGTGCTATCTTCACGGCAGATCATGTCGTGCTATCTTCACGGCAGATCATGTCGTGCTATCTTCACGGCGTTATCAGCGTCTCCATGTGGTACATATGGCGCTGAGCGCGTCCCAGCTCAGCGGCGGTGACGGCGGTGACGGCGGCGGAGCGAAGCCCACGCCGTCGCCGTCGCGCAGTGCAGCGTAACACAAACGTGCAAGGCGTGCAACCGACCCGGCACCTCCACCGACCCCACGCTGGACCTGCGCGCTGCGCAGCACACGCGCTCGCTCACGGCGCTGTTTGGGCCACTCGGGCCGCTGTGGCCGCTCGTACTGCTCGGCCGCTGCTCCTGCTGGCCGACGCTGCAGAGGTGGAGCGAGCGGGCGGTGCCGCGCCGCGGGGCACGAGGTGACGGACGGTGGCAGCTCAAGGCTGGCGGCCGCCGGCGCTGGAGGATGCACGGTCGTCACACCGTGGACGCTGGGGGTGACCCCTGCACCCCTCCCAGCCTCCCGCCTGCTGACCTGACCCTGGTCAGATAAGCCGACACCGTCGCCGGAGGCGGGGTTTGTGTCCGGGTCGAGGTGGGGGCGGGGCGGGGGCGGGGCGGGGCGGAGCTGCAGCAGCGTCATACGGCACTGCTCCCGGGCGACCGCCCCCGCCCCCGCCCGAGAAACGCAGCCACCCGGCACCCGTTAACGGCCCCGCCCCGCCCGCGCCCGCCGGGCGGCTCGGTTATTTACGGCGGTGGTGTCAAGTTATACGGCGCCTAATGACGGCAGCTGATGTAGCCTCCCATTTCGAGGCCGGGCCGGGACGGGCCGGGCTCTGCCGCAGTGCCTCACCGCGCCACCACCTCAGGCAGCGGCCTGCCCCGCCCGGCCCAACAGACTTCCCGGGATATCCGACTGTCCAGGGCAACTCACTGGTTGCCCGAGGCAACGCACTGACCTGTAACCTATCGAGGTCATGAGAACGTATTCTGGTTGGAAGCGGGTGCGGATGGCGTTGATCGGCTCCTGCCAGCTACAGTTCACCGCCTGCCAGTTCTGCGCGACGCAGCGGAAGTCTTGCACCGGCAGAGGTGGATCTGACAAACACGGAGGGACGATATATGTGATGCACAATACACTGCACAGGCTGCACATGCTGCTTTGTGTTGACTCGGTCAGTTCGCACTCGGTGGAGAGGCTTTCATGTGGGGTTAAGTCAACGTGAAGCAGCGCAGTCAGTACACTTGGTTCGAACAGAATTATCGATTAACTCCGATTGAATCGCCGTAGGAAATGTATCCTATTTGTCAATGTTCCGCAGGTTGATTGGAGAAGCAAAGGATTACATCAAATATTCCGGTTCAATCTGCAAACGCTATTTGCAGTTCGCAACCACAATCTGTGCGTGGAGGCAAAATAGCTGGACCATTTGAGGCATTGCAATTCAAAACAGTAACAAATCCTGCGTTCAAGTACCAACTCGCTGATAAAATGCCAAGTTCTTAATCCGCGCACTGCAGGGGGTTGATTCCCCCCCCCCCTCATTCAGGTTTTTCTCAGATAGCGAGACAAAAAAATGTTCATCGTGTGTTCCGTTTTCCGGGTTTTCGCACACCTGTTAGGACATCAATTTCGCACACTTTGAAGAAAAAAATTGACCTCGGGTCTTCTCAGGTCAGGTTACCAGACCAGGTCAAGTGACTCCATCTCCAAAAACATTTGCAGTTGTGTCAAAGCCAGAGTTTCTCACCGATCAGTTTGAAACTTACAGGGTGTCATGAGAGCATAAGTACTTACAATTCGTATATCGGAATTTTGATATCGGTGACCTAAAGTCAGGTCAATTTCGTGACCTCCCATAATAAGTCAATGAGGAAATGTTCGAAGGCTTCCTATTTCAAGGATATGCATGCTATTAGTCCAATTACTTATGGATCATGTTATTATAGGATGTTCTTGATGATCCAAGTGTAAGTTTTGTTCAGTGACCCATATGGGATCATTTGAGGTCATCCGAGTTCACCATCACTTGTTTGTCAGTAACTCGCGACATAATGAAGATAGAGAAGTAAAACCGACAAAAATGTGTTTGTCTCGTCGAGACACGTCTCCCTATATGCAACATGACCTACTTGGGTCTTGACCTCAGGTCAAGGTCACGTGACCTGTTTTTTTAAGTTGACCTAAGAAGGTCACCATGCATATCAATCGAAGCGCCTTGACGAGACAAACACAATGGCGTTAACAGTTTTCCGTTAGCTTTATTAGGTTAAAAGTTATTAGCAAAAAAAAAACAGTTTTGCAACAAACAAAAAACATTTCCCCCTTTTTTTACCTCTGAAGCCTCAAATATTGATCTGAGATAAAATTTGAGGACACCTTGTCGATTGCAAATTTCACTGGCTGGCGATCGCTTTTTGCCGTTTGTTTCTAGCTAGCATAGTTCCCGAGATATATGGGAATTTCTGGAGCGAAGTCCTAAAACAGGAGATAAAAAACTGGAAAATTTGACCTTTGATGACCTCTGGTGACCTCAATTTTGACCTGACCTAAAACAATACTGAAATACTTTTGATAGAACTTGTATCAAGCTATCAAACGCCATTTTTCGCTTGCCGCTACGTAGCGTAGTTTTCGAGATCTCACGGGGGGGGGGGGGGGGCGGCGGAAATCAACCCCCTGCAGTTCGTGTTCGGCGCAAACCAGTGCGCAGTGCGCGGGTTAAGAAATCAGCACCTGTTTAAAACAAATATCGTCAGTAAACGACACAGCACTATCTAACTGAGCCTGCCAATCTCCTGAGAACGTACTGCGCTTATCTAGACAACATTATCACTCCAACACTGCCTTTGTCAGTGGCTCACCTCCGATGTTGACGTTGTTTGTGCAGATGCCCATGGTGGGTGTGACATCGTCTCGCAGCCGGCAGAAGTACATATACTTGGCGCGAGTGGCCAGCTTGTCCGTCAGCTGCAGGGTGGTGATGTTCAGCACCTGTGGACGGAGACCAGCGTCAGCAGACGGCCACCAATCGCCGGAGAGCAGACGGAGCCGCTGGCTGGAACTCACACAGACTGACGTATGTAGGTATTGTGCATGGTAGGTGTGTACAATGACACGTCCTAGTGAAGGGCCATCAGCGCCTCGTAGATAAGCCGCCATCTGCCACTGAAGCGGACCAGTCGAGCGCGGCAGGCCCTCGCGCTGGTCCCATAGGGTGGCTGGGATAGCGTCCACCCGCTGTACGCACGTGCCCAGGTACTGCTCCACTCTCACACAGATAACTGCTATCTCGCCCCCCCTCCCCCTGCTTCATTGTCAACATGCTGGGGGTGCAGCGGTGACTCTGACAGTGCAATCTATCTACTCCAAACTGACGGTGGTGGGGGGGGGGGGGGGGGGGGGGGGTTCAAGCAGACACTCCGACCCAAACCAGAGCTCAACAGCTAACAAAATCTGGCCACCGCACACTGTCCACACCAGCCCCACTCTGTCCCTCTCCTCTCCCAGCCTCCCGCACCGTCCCTCTACCCTCCATCCTCTCCCTCTCTCACCCCCCCGCTCTCTACCGACCTGAGACCTGACCTGGTCGCAGCTGACCCCTCTCCTCACCGTATACTTCTCGCGTGGCACCTCCACGCGCCTGACGCCAGTCGCCAGCTCCTCGGAGCGCGTGAAGTAGATGTCCGCGGAGGTGTACCCGAGCACTTTCGGATGCGTCAGGTTGATCTGGCATGTAATGGTGAACTCCGTGTTGGGACGCAGGTTCAGGTCGTGGCTCGGGTACGTCGCTGTGGAGAGAGACACGGACCGGTTGGTCTCGGAGTTTGTCGTTCTGTCGTCACATGGCGGCGCAGACGAGAGACAGACAACCATGACGAAGACGATACAGAATGGCGACAGGAGAGACAGCCATGGCAAAGGTGATAACCTTGGCAAAGGTGATAACCTTGGGAAAGGTGATAACCATGGCAAAGGTGATAACCATGACAGAAGTGATAACCTTGGCAAAGGTGATAACCATGGCAAAGGTGATAACCATGACAGAAGTGATAACCTTGGCAAAGGTGATAACCTTGGTAAAGGTGATAACCATGGCAAAGGTGATAACCTTGGTAAAGGTGATAACCATGACAGAAGTGATAACCTTGGCAAAGGTGATAACCATGGCAAAGGTGATAACCTTGGCAAAGGTGATAACCATGACAGAAGTGATAACCATGGCAAAAGTGATAACCATGGCAAAAGTAGCACAAGGACTAATATCAAGAAGAAAGTGAGGCAGGATTACCACATGCCAGCAGAAGAGAGACAGAGGCGATTGCGGAAGGTTTGATAAGACAATGAGGCTAGGAGCAGGAATACCCAAGTTGGTAGACAAACACAACACAGTATAATGTCGCTCTCTGAATCATGTGCTACATAGCGCAATAGAACAGGCGTCAGATTGTCGTCACACTTTGTTCGGGCTTCGAAATTTATCATTACGACCGAGCCTATCTCATTCGTCATGACAAGCGCAATCGGGACCACAGGACAGGTGTGTTCGACTCACACAACCTCTCAGCCTTCAATATACACCGTGTCTAATTCGAATATCGGCTTCAGGTGTGATAATACGTATGATTCAGCACCACTGAGCCCTGTTCGCTCGCGGGGAATCAGGACCTGACAAGTAAGGGCATCCGACAGCGCCGAACACACGATGACAACGTTCGGAGTACCCCTCTCCCCACCGCCACCTGGGTCCCCCACTCTCCACTCTCTCGCCACCGCCACCTGGGTCCTCCGGGCCGCAGGTGGGCTGGCTACCACTGCCCGCGTGTCCGCTCGGATCTCTGCGAGGCAGCCCCCAGCGCTGACATCCGGGTGCCGCTCAGCCGTCCGTGCACCATTGAAGGGATCACGCGCTGATCCATCGGCCGACCGTCGGATCACGGTCACCGGATCACGGTGCCAGGCCGCGACGCCCACGAGACGAGGCTCCGACAGACGCCGCCGCAGCACCTGGCCTGGAAAAGCAACCAGCTTAAATAGGTTTAGGCCGCACCGAGCGCTCAGAAACGCCGTCTGAACGTCGTGCCACGGCTCCGTAAGCTGGATGAACTGCATTTGGTGGTGGCTGGTCGCCAATGCTTCAGGGTATGGTCATCAGATGCCCGCGACGTGCGACACGCTTGGTAATAAGTCCCCGGCGCAGACATTGTCGCTTCACAGTAACGACTCGCTGACGGCGAGATCGTAAGGCCCGTCCGCACCCACTCCGCCGTCACATGAAACGGCACGGTATTTGCAGAGATGCGTTCATGACGGCGAGATCGCAACGCCCGCCCGCACCCACTCCGCCGTCACATGAAACGGCACGGTATTTGCAGAGATGCGTTCATGACGGCGAGATCGCAAGGCCCGCCCGCACCCACTCCGCCGTCACATGAAACGGCACGGTATTTGCAGAGATGCGTTCATGACGGCGAGATCGCAAGGCCCGCCCGCACCCACTCCGCCGTCACATGAAACGGCACGGTATTTGCAGAGATGCGTTCATGACGGCGAGATCGTGAGGCCCGCCCGCACCCACTCCGCCGTCACATGAAACGGCACGGTATTTGCAGAGATGCGTTCATGACGGCGAGATCGTGAGGCCCGCCCGCACCCACTCCGCCGTCACATGAAACGGCACGGTATTTGCAGAGATGCGTTCATGACGGCGAGATCGCAAGGCCCGCCCGCACCCACTCCGCCGTCACATGAAGCGGCACGGTATTTGCAGAGATGCGTTCATGACGGCGAGATCGTGAGGCCCGCCCGCACCCACTCCGCCGTCACATGAAACGGCACGGTATTTGCAGAGATGCGTTCGTGACGGCGAGATCGCAAGGCCCGCCCGCACCCACTCCGCCGTCACATGAAACGGCACGGTATTTGCAGAGATGCGTTCATGACGGCGAGATCGCAACGCCCGCCCGCACCCACTCCGCCGTCACATGAAACGGCACGGTATTTGCAGAGATGCGTTCGTGGGCGTGACCCAGCTCCGCCATTCATCTGGTACCGGAATCCATTCGGCGGACCAGGCGTCGACCTACGGCACCAGAACCGCATGAGACGAGGCAGGCGTCGGCGCGCGTCGGTCCGCCGCTGGAGGTGATCACGTGACCGGCGGCGGCCATGTTGGGCTGCTCTGCGCCGTCGGTGCCGGCGGCGTCGGACCGCCATGACCGACCGACGAAACGACGCAGCGTCAGACTGGCGACGCGCGCTCAGCCAAACGTCGACGAGCAGCTCATTACAGCGAGAGGAAACAAACTGCCAAACTGTGCCAACAGCCAGAGGCGATGAAAACAGCCATTTTCGACGAAACTTGCCTCATCATAGCGGAATCTTTCGAAGTTCATACTACGTAAAATAACACACATGAAACATTTATCTGTTGAAAGACTCCTCCGAAGACCACAAGTCCTGAGGGCTCTCAATGGGTGAACCCCTTCTGTGTTGTGTTCGCAGCATGCAATTCAAAAGTTTACGCACATGATTAGCAAGCTATGAGTGTATTGGTCTTGTTCCCTGCCCAGCGCGTGGCGGCGGCACAGCGACCGGCGGCCGTGCTCGCCAGTATCACTCGACACAATGCTCGACACAATGTGTACCACCAATCTCCACACATTATCAGGACAGGCCTCTCAGCCGCCACTGGCGATTTACAGGGCGATCACGAGGGCGATGTGCCGGGCACGAGGCTCTGCCCACGACGCGCCGGACTGATAGCCGAAAATACACACCACCCAACAACACCTCTCACGTCCTGACTGGTGACACAACCCACAGCCCCGGCAAACATAACAAACCCGCCAAACAGGAACTCAGGTGTGAAGTAATCGCGTTCTCAGTGCTTCGAGCACCGTTAAAACAGTTCGGTTCAAACCGCAGCGGATTCTTCCCAGAAACAGAGGAAATGAC
>JAXIVJ010005554.1:55000-73075 GCA_036785665.1 Chirona hameri
GCCCCCCGTGGACCCGGCTCCTGCATTGCACCACCATCGGACCCGCCCAACTGTATCCGAAACCCTCGCCCCCGTCCGTCGGCAGCGGCGTTCGCTAGATCCGCTCCGGCCGGCCGGCTCGGCGTCGCGGCGCTGGTCGGTCCGCTGGTCCGCTGGTCCGGTGACTCTGCAAAGGTCAGCGGGCGGCGTTTGACGGTACCCGGCCCGCCGGCCGGTCCGGTCCAGTCACCCACTAACAATGCTGGCACGCCGGCCGCGATGGACGCCATTTGCCTCTGTTATTATACGCGATTAACTCTGTGAAAAGGTGATTTAATGAAACTGTGCAGGCGACTATCACTGGAATTTATGGTTACTGCACGTACGAGGCGTATGAAAATAAATTCTGCCGGGTCCGGATTCCCGTCAGAGAGTTTCGCGGAACACTAATACACCGATGGAAGGGGCACCTGTATAAGTGGCGGCTGATGGCGCCCCGGGGCTGTCGTCCGTCAGATTTAGCGGCGTTTGGCGCTGCATCGGGCGCAGCCTCGGCCGCGATCGGCCGCGGGGTCGGTGGCTGACCGGGAGGGTCGGCCACACCCTGACCGGCCGCTGACCGCCCGGTGACCGTCAGTGACCTCTCGGTGACCGCCGGTTGACCCGCGGCGTACGGTCAAGATCAGAACGTGATCGTGATGCTGGTGGGCGTCGATTGGCCAATAGATGGCTCGGCAGCTCGGCGGGCCGAGAGGCGTCGTGACGATCCCGCTGATAACGGGGCGGGCCGAGGGTCGCGCACAGCCCGGCCGTGGTCCCACAGAGTGTGCTGAGCGGGCCCGGCGGCCGTGGTCCCACAGTGTGTGTGCTGAGCGGGCCCGGCGGCAGTGGTCCCACAGTGTGTGCTGTGAGCGGGTGGCCAAACAGCGGGATACAGGCCAAGGCGGCGACAATGGACGAGTGAGTCTTGATTCAGAATAGCCGAAGGCAGACTCAAACAGCGGGATACAGGCCAAGGCGGCGACAATAGACGAGTGAGTCCTGATTCAGGATAGCCGAAGGCGACTCAAACAGCGGGATACAGGCCAAGGCGGCGACAATGGACGAGTGAGTCCTGATTCAGAATAGCCGAAGGCGACTCAAACAGCGGGATACAGGCCAAGGCGGCGACAATAGACGAGTGAGTCCTGATTCAGAATAGCCGAAGGCGACTCAAACAGCGGGATACAGGCCAAGGCGGCGACAATGGACGAGTGAGTCCTGATTCAGAATAGCCGAAGGCGACTCAAACAGCGGGATACAGGCCAAGGCGGCGACAATAGACGAGTGAGTCCTGATTCAGGATAGCCGAAGGCAGACTCAAACAGCGGGATACAGGCCAAGGCGGCGACAATGGACGAGTGAGTCCTGATTCAGGATAGCCGAAGGCAGACTCAAACAGCGGGATACAGGCCAAGGCGGCGACAATAGACGAGTGAGTCCTGATTCAGAATAGCCGAAGGCGACTCAAACAGCGGGATACAGGCCAAGGCGGCGACAATGGACGAGTGAGTCCTGATTCAGGATAGCCGAAGGCGACTCAAACAGCGGGATACAGGCCAAGGCGGCGACAATAGACGAGTGAGTCCTGATTCAGAATAGCCGAAGGCAGACTCCAACAGACTGTACACATCGAGAGCCTTCCAACCCAAGATCCTCAGGTGGTTTTTCGAGCCTTCGTTCCACTTACTTAGCGTTAATCCAAGGGTTTGTTATTGTATACTGGTTAATGCAATTTATAACGATCTAATGCAATTTTAGACGCCTCCTTGGGCGCAGAAACGATGGGTAAAACCATTTTTCGAAGCTCCGTTCCGCGTCCTTAGCCTTAACCTAAACGTCCGCTATTTGTATTCTGCTTTACATAATTTAGGATGGTATGATGCTACCTACACACCTGATTGGTCGCAATAAATGCTGGACAGAATCATCCGTCATACTGGAGAGAATGTGTAATGTCACTATATGGAGGAAACCATCGCCAGCGCGTGTTAGCATCCAGCTGAGCTGAGCTAACGCCAATGTTTCGGCAATGCGGTGCCCAACTGCCCATGACAAATTAGTATTGACGCTAGCTAGCGCAACAGCATCGGAGCCAGCAGCAGCAGCAGGACGATCCGAGCCGGCGCCCCCACAGCGCTATGACACATTCAGTTCAGTTAGTTTAATAGTTTCAAAAGCACACGTCACATCACTTAAGGGATCAACATAATCGAATAACTGCGCAGAAGAGGCTAGAAGCTATGAACTCATACAACGTAGCTCATATAAAAATGTTCCCCTTGAAGAGGTTTAACAGGTGAAAGTTCCTTCCACCTTCGGAACAAAACGTCTTAAGACCATTAACCCCATCCCGGTCCGTTACCATAACCACAAATTAGCAAGTACAAGTAACTGTTTCATATCACGGTCCTCCTCGCGCCGGGGTATTCCGGGTCTTCTTGCACGAAATTTTGGCCAGGATCTAACTATTAGCACAAAACAGCCACGAACAATGGGCGTGACTTTGATCTGACGGCAGGCTCTCTCTACCGCACAGCACGCGCCGCGCCCGCTGCCCCCCGCTCGTGACACCTAATCAGGAGGCAGCACCCTCAGGTCCGTTACCCCAGCTTCAGATACATCTCCGCAAACCAGCCGGCAGCAATTCGGAAGCGCCGGCAGACCTTGGACGAAGGGGTCGTCGGCTCCCCCTCCCGTAGCAGCGGGTCGGTGGTCGGATTAGGAGAGCTTACATCGCGTCTTAAAAAACCGCGGTCCGGCGTCCGGACTGCCAGGTCCTGCCTGGGCCCCTGCGGAGGGGACCGCGGAAGCTGAGCATACCGCTGATATCATGACATTGAGGGTAAATGAACAGAACGTATTGGTTTTGAGAAGAGAGGCTACAGGATACACCACGATGCTGCTGAACATAAACAATTAGAGCAAGTAGGACACATTGACTAATCACGAGTCACATTAGCTATTCTGCATATTCTTCAAGCGTTGGAAATCCCAAGCTTCTTTGAATATCAAGAAACCTCAGTCCTTATTGGAGAGCTACCAGCTGCCCGAGTGATTCCCCTGACGGAGGCTAACATGACATCGAGCCTTCCCAGACGACGGTCTCAGGGTTCTGCCTGCGCCCGACACTGGTGATGCTGGTGATGCTGGGCACACAGTGGGCCTAGTGTCGGGAAATGGTAATGGTCTGTTTGTCAGAGGATTATAGGTACCGGTCACGTATTCGCACCGTGGTGTAAGGTAGTAATGGTAGGGCAGAGCTGTCAGACCATCGCTTAGATAGTCACCATACGCCCAAATCACAATACAAAGACCAAATCACAATACAAACGCCACCGCTCAGCTCGGCGCAGACGCTGGCGAGGGTGCAACCATCCTTTTACCTGCACGTGAAGTTGACTTTTGCTCTTAGCCCCTTTCGGCGACCGACCGAATAAACAGGGGAAAGAAAGACTAGCTAGAGATGAGAAGTAATCGCCAGATGACTCGCAAGAGATTCCGATACAGATGATGTATTTGGATCCTCCATTCCATGTATTACATGGCATCCACGTCAGTACATAATAACATTCGTAGATGAAACGCCAGGAAAGTCATCCTGACCAAGCTTTGAGTGTGCTTAAGCTCAGCTAACTGGAAAGTAATATAGCAATCAAACGCCAGCTCAGCATAATCAACCATCAGAATCAATCAGCTAAATTAGCTTCGCTGAGTTAAACCCCGAGGATAAGCAGCGGAGCATAAGTCTCAAATCCAGGTCCAGGTCCATCAAGGCTGGCTTTGTTTCATGAGGTCACAAATCCACGCCACTGCGATACAGACATTTCACATTCTTCTGCAACACTTAATTAAGCGATATCCGCACATTGATTAATGCTGGATAATCTTCAACTAACCGTCGACATGGTGCGCCCAAGTTGGGCGATAATCCTCCGCTGGAATTAACATATAATTCATCCTTGAGAGCCCAACAACCGTTAGCGTCCATCCGCAGGCCGGACAGTCACTAGTCAAAAGAGCCAAGCGTCTGTATAATTTAAACAGTTGTTTCTCGGCTGAATGCTCTCTGCGACAGGGCCGGTCGGGGTTCCATGAGCCAACATACTACTGAATATTTCATTAAGTATGATTTTAACACACTGGTTCTGTGAACACCTGAGTGCGAGTAATTTCGCTGGGCTCGAGTAAATGTCACAGATTCCCTGAATGCCCCACTTTACGTGTATTATTCGCATGCATTTTGTCTGTAACAGAGCCCACTAATTGTTCCCTTCATTGATGGATATACAGGCATACCACACCAGCGCTCTCCGAAAAACGTCACAGTCTCCACACACACAGGCTCCTGTCTCGGCTCAACAGACCGTTGTGCTGTGTCTGGCCCGTTGCCTATCTCTGGGCTGTCGCGATGTGTTTGAGTCGTTGCACGGTCTCCGGGCTCAGACCATTGCGCTGTCTCCGGGCTCAGACCATTGCGCTGTCTCCGGGCTCAGACCATTGCGCTGTCTCCGGGCTCAGACCATTGCACTGTCTCCGGGCTCAGACCATTGCACGGTCTCCGGGCTCAGACCATTGCGCTGTCTCCGGGCTGGACCATTGCGCTGTCTCCGGGCTGGACCATTGCACGGTCTCCGGGCTCAGACCATTGCGCTGTCTCCGGGCTCAGACCATTGCGCTGTCTCCGGGCTCAGACCATTGCGCTGTCTCCGGGCTCAGACCATTGCGCTGTCTCCGGGCTCAGACCATTGCACTGTCTCCGGGCTCAGACCATTGCACGGTCTCCGGGCTCAGACCATTGCGCTGTCTCCGGGCTGGACCATTGCACGGTCTCCGGGCTCAGACCATTGCACTGTCTCCGGGCTCAGACCATTGCGCTGTCTCCGGGCTCAGAGCATTGCGCTGTCTCCGGGCTCAGAGCATTGCACTGTCTCCGGGCTCAGACCATTGCACTGTCTCCGGGCTCAGACCATTGCACGGTCTCCGGACTGGACCATTGCACGGTCTCCGGACTCAGACCATTGCACGGTCTCCGGACTCAGACCATCAGAGAGCTCAGGGCGGCAGCGGTTTCGAGTTTTTTTTTTTGTGTGGGGTGTGGGGGAGGGGGGCAGTGTCTGGGCGGAGGGCGGTGTCAACGTCTCTGGGCTGCTGCGAACATCGGGAGGGGGTTGTAAAGGTGGGCGTCGTCGGGCCGGCCGGCTCCGGGCGGTGTCAAAGTCTCTGGGCTGCTGCGAACATCGGGAGGGGGTTGTAAAGGTGGGCGTCGTCGGGCCGGCCGGCGACGGGCGGTGTCGAGTGTTCAGCATGGCCGACTGTCACGTCTACGGCCGTGTTTGCCGTGTGGCCCATCTGCTGGAGCAGCTCAAATCGGCGAGCACGGCGAGACACGGCCGCTGCAACTGCAGTTAGCGGCGCCGCCCCTCCCCTGCCCCTGCCGCCTGTTTACACAGTCCTGACGCCGGCCAGAGGACGATAAATGACTGGCTCCGCCCGGCGGTGTCCGCCCCGCCCAGCAGACACCGCCCTCCGCCCCGCCGTAGCATGACGGCCGGGCTCGATATGACACCATGACACGCCGTTCTTCAGCCAACGCCCGCGCCAGAAGGTCGGATCTGCGACGCAGAAGGCGACGCTCGGACGGCCCGAGCGGTACGGGACGCCCCGGGACGCCCCGGGAGTCGGGCCGCCCCTCTCCCGCCGCGGGGGGTCCGGCTGGCAGACACCCAGCGGCGCCCCAGGCGTCAGCGCATCGAGTCCAAGAGGCCCCCAGGCGCCGGTCGTCGGGTGCGCTCCGGCGCCCTGTCGCCGGCGGTGGGTCGGGGGTAAGCCAACAGGCTCACGGCATGTCACTGGTACACCCCATCACCAACTGTTTGGATTTCACGGCGGCTAGACACAAGTCGCGCGCTCCACATACCACCATCTCACCCAGCAGAGTCGGCGGGGTCGGCGGCGTCGGGCAGCGGCCTAAACCAACAAACCCCGCTCCCCCTGTCGCAATCAAGGCCGCTCGGTAAGCATCCCGGCAGAGTTCGATGATCAGCGGTCAGCCCGCCACCGCAGCGGACGCGGAAGCGACGTGACCGATCAGGCGAGGGATTAGGGGCCAGCAGAGGGCTGGCGAGGGTCGGCGGGGGGGGGGGACGCTGACAGGTACGCGGCGCGGCTGACCGCAGCAGCCGCGGAGCGTCGTCAACCTCCGGACACCGGCAGCGCGGCGGAACGGACAGTGCGCCGCGACACACCGGTCCCCGTGCAGCCGCCCGCAGACGGGCGCCCCCGCCGGCCTTCCCGGAACGGGAGAGATCGCCGGGGTCAAGGCGGGTCAGCGCTGCGGCCGCTGTCGCTCCCCTGATCCCGTCCGTGACGACCGGCTCACCGCGAAAGCTGCGAGGGGATCGATGTATAATCCGCGACTTAACCACCGATACCGCGCTCTCCGATCACCGTGATCTTCGCGATCGCCGTGATCTCTCTGGGGAGGCTATTTTCGACCCAGCGTCACAACGGGGAGCGCGGTCAATCTGCCCGACGTGACCTTGACCCCCCCCCCCCCCCGAGACGTCGCAGGCAAACCACAGCGTTGATGTGATTGGTTCACTCTGGGACATCCCGGACAGCAATCAGCTCCAAGAAGCCCCTCTGGAGGGCCGGCAGCACGTGAATGCGGTTATATCGGAGCAGATGGCGCGGCTGCCGGCCGAGTCGCGTGCTGTCGCCGGCTGCCACCGCTGGGCTGACCCTTCCCCTTCCCCGTCTCCGACATCGCCGCCGCCGCCGGGACGCGCCCGAGTGACGCCAGGCCGCAATAACATGCACGCGGCAGCTGGGACGGCAGCTAGAGCGGCTCCCATGGGACAAAAACGGGGGCCCGCCTGGCCCGGCCATCAAAACAGGCCTCGGAGCATACGTCAGAAGACGGACGCGTCGGTAAACATGGCGGCGGCGGACAGCCGGCAATAGCGTACATAATCGCAGCCAACCAGCTCAGCACAGACGCAACGACAGATAGATTGCAGGCCATTAGTATTGGTCTGCACGGCAGGGATGATGAAATAACCACAGCTTGCCGGCGCGCCGTGACCCGTACCGAATCTGACCGCTTACGGGAAGGTACGTCCGCATTGCATGTTATTAAAGGGAATGTTTCACCTTTGTATTGGTTTTGAACTGAGATAGCCATTATCTTTGGCCGATATTGAAATGTCGAAAATACCAAGGTCATTTTCCCAAAAACTTCGACGTTTTTAAGCAATTTAATTTCCCATTTGCAAAATGGGTTATAGGCTAGTGTCGCCGCTGATTGGCTGGCAGCCACTTTGTCAGCCAATCCCACTTTGTCAGCCAATCAGCGGCGGTCTATAGCTCAAGAATGACATCATCCCAAATTTAAAATCTGAATTTGTATAAAGTTACCGTGACTTTTCGAGCTTAAAAAATATCACCATCGTTTTTAGCAGCAATTACTTCATATTTACGACTTCAACCAGCGTATATTTGACAACTTTCAGAAAGGTGAAACATTCCCTTTAATCGGCGATTGAACTTCACTTTCGCAGCAAGATGACTGGGCGGGCGGGAGATGTTCCCGCGCGTGTCAAATGATGTCCCTGTGCACAAGGCCGCGTGGCTGGAGGAGGGAAGGGATGCTATCGAATGCCGGACTGGCCGGCGGGTCGTGCGCGGTCACAGAGATGCTGGCCCGATGCCGGCGTCTCACTCAGGCCCTCCGCGGTGCGCGTGACTCCCTTGGTGATGGTATCTGCCGCCACGTCATGGCACCGGCCGGCCAGCGCCATCGCACAACGGGCCTTCGTCGCGTGAGCGCCAGATCGCGCCAATTTCAGGCTCAGTTTCGTGCGGGCCGTGCAAAAAGCTGCAAGTGGGCGTGTTTTCGCGCGAGTCGGAAAAAATGTGCAGCTCCGCCCTCCTATCCCCGGCAGAAGCGCGCAATGTTTGCTTTTCGCGCCGCACCCACCCTAGAACCCAGTAAGCTACTGCACATCTCGGGTCGTCTCGCTCGGAGGATAGTCATCTCCGAGGTAAAAATGCCACGAAAACCTGCCAACAATTGCGGGCACTTTTCAATTCATGCTACAAAAACAACACGCACACACGCAAATATTTGTCTACTGCAAACCTCCGAGGATCGCAGGTGGTAAGTTTCCAACAATTTCATATCTCGTGCGCGTTGTTTTTCGTAGCACAACCTCAAAACTTTCCGCCACTGTGCAACAAGTTGTTGATTTTCTTCGTACCGCCGGAGATCGTCATCCGGACAACATCCTGTTGCTCCGACCTGCGCGCATCGACCGGCCGCCAGGCAGACTGTCGTGTCGGCCCGTATTGACCCGTACCGCACCGCACGGCGGGCTCCGAGACTGAATGGGAGCGCGTTCACCTCGCGAGCACCGGGAGAAAGACACCAGCGGGATAGCAATGTGTCGCGGATGTTGGCACCAAGTCACCACGTCCGGGAGGGAGGGCAGGTTATGGAGCGTTGGCATAGGACGCCAGAATTCGTGGCATGACCACACACGTGGGACAGGACAATGCTAATCCACAATCTGCAGCGCAACGGCAGAATATCACAGTATCGGCAGGATCGGGCGGTACTCACTTCCCATGCCGTTGGAGTCGCCTCCCATACAGCTGAGGGCGCTGCCTCGCGCTGCGCTGCTCAGCAGCAGCAGCAGCAGCAGCAGCGGCTGCTGCCTCGCCGGCGACCGCAGCCGGCCGGCCGCCGCCGTCCCCGTCCTCATTCCTGCCGAGGACAACATCGTCAAGCGGAGACCGGGACGCCATCGTTATCGACGGGAGGACATAGTGCTGACATTGTCATCGTCGGAACTCAACATCAGAACTACACTCACACACGTCAAGCACACATCACGCCGCACCACACGCACGCACGCACGCACGCACGCACGCACGCACGCACGCACGCACGCACGCACGCACGCACGCACGCACGCACGCACGCACGCACGCGAGGTTCGAGTTGGACTGACCGTTGCAGGTGTGATCGATATGCCGCACGTCAGGGGCGTTATCGGGGAATGTGCCCCACGCAGGCGAAAGCCGCCGCGGACGTGTACTCACTAGAAACACCAGCAGCAATGCCGGCGGAGGATGGCCAGCGTCGCCTTAAAAGCGTCTCCGGCTGGTGTTTATAAGGCGTTTGGTACAGAGATAATAATCAATGGGGCGCCATCTGTCTCTGTTGCAAGTGCATTTAGAGACGATGATGTCCAAACTGGATGCCAGCGAAAAGCAACTGTGCAGCAAACAGAGTTACAATTCATAACAGCAACAAACTGACACACACGCCGAGTAGTTGCTCCACCAGTCATCGAGCACCGCTCAATAAGCGGGATGCCATTGAAAAGCAGCCGTGTCGCAGCCCGTATTATAATTCTCAGCAGCAGCTGCCTGACGCCAAGGTCAACCGGCCGTACTACAAATCACAGCGAAGCAGTCAAACCGTCAGAAAACCTACTAGGAAACGGGCGCACAACAAATTGTACTTATGCATCAGTTCATAGCAGCCGAATTGCCATGCAGCGTGGTTCAAGCGATAACACGATATCAATTGCAAGAACGCACTAAGTCGTGAACCACGCGAGCTGGCCCTTCATAGTTCATGGAAATATACCATCAGAACCAACTTGTTAAATATTGCATATTTAGCATATTTTCCAGCAGAAATCGCATGGCAACAAAGGTCCTTAAAGGTACTGGAATGTGCGATAAACCGCAAATATTTAAATTGCAGAGCCGATCAATCGAATGTATCTTAAACACGAGGATGTGGATGTTGCAGTAGCAACGAAATAAATATATTCAAAAGTAGTGAATGTGAATACCATATGTGAATACCAATTTACAACAACAAAAAGTTTATTGCTACACGATTACCGATAAGACCGGTATGTCCTTATTATTTTACTCACTTAATTTCAACTAAGCCGACCAAGCTAGCAGACATAACTAATCTCAGACCGGCATGCAGAGTGCAGACACCATAATGATATCAACAACTATGTAATGATTCCCAATATAATGACTTTATACGATGACTCACAGAGCCTTCAACGCGACAGTGACGATATTCAGGCCTATGCCGCGCTACGAGGCCGGGCAGGATCAGGCCGGGCAGGATCAGGCCGGGCAGCATCGGCCGCAGGTGCCGCGCTACGAGGCCGGGCAGCATCGGCCGCAGGTGCCGCGCTAAGAGGCCGGGCAGGACCGGGCCGGGCAGCATCGGCCGCAGGTGCCGCGCTAAGAGGCCGGGCAGGACCGGGCCGGGCAGCATCGGCCGCAGGTGCCGCGCTAAGAGGCCGGGCAGGACCGGGCCGGGCAGCATCGGCCGCAGGTGCCGCGCTAAGAGACCGGGCAGGACCGGGCCGGGCAGCATCGGCCGCAGGTGCCGCGCTAAGAGGCCGGGCAGGACCGGGCCGGGCAGCATCGGCCGCAGGTGCCGCGCTAAGAGGCCGGGCAGGACCGGGCCGGGCAGCATCGGCCGCAGGTGCCGCGCTAAGAGGCCGGGCAGGACCGGGCCGGGCAGCATCGGCCGCAGGTGCCGCGCTAAGAGGCCGGGCAGGACCGGGCCGGGCAGCATCGGGCCGGGCAGGACCGGGCCAGGCAGGACCGGGCCGGGCAGGACCGGCCGCAGGTGCCGCGATGTGGGACCGGGCCGCGGTCACACCACCTCCTAAAGCACACGGGCCGGTCGCGGCACGGTCTGCTCTCGATACAGAGTAGGGGAGAGTAGAGACTAGAGACGCAAATTTCAGGACCACGGAGCCGGCGCTGGGCCCAAATTCAGGCCCGGCGTGCCTGAAGC
This sequence comes from Chirona hameri, assembly GCA_036785665.1. Lineage (NCBI taxonomy): Eukaryota > Metazoa > Arthropoda > Thecostraca > Balanomorpha > Balanidae > Chirona > Chirona hameri. Next base: position 65,868 of record JAXIVJ010005554.1, read on the forward strand.
TGTGTCTGAACTCAGACTTGCCGGGCTCATGCCGGGCTCAGCACAAGTTATCAATTAAAACAAAAAAATAGAAATAAATATTGGCAGAAGTCAGAACATACATGCTTAAAGATCATGATAAATTGAGAAAACAAAATATACAACAGTAAAACACCAGCATAACACATAACAATGTCCTAGTTTACAAATTAAAAGTGATAACTAGTACGACCTAGCAAGGAGTGGACACACCAGTGAAACTTAATAAATCAAACTACAGGGTCAATTCATGATCAATTCATCAGCTCAGTCACTGCAGCAGTGTGAGAGTCGAGTGCAGTCAAACAGAAACAACTACCCCAAATCATATTCCACTGTCATCACTAGTAACTAGGTGGGGTGGCATACAATATTATATTTAGTCATCCCATTGCCCCAGGTCACCCCAAATTATTTTGTATAACAAATAAGTACCTATGGAACAAAACCACCCACGTATATGATAATAATTATTGTTAATACTATTGTAAATACATATTACTGAGAATATTTATTGATACATATTTACTATTTAGTTCCACATGAGAAAGGACATATTCAAGTCATATCATTTGTAGTTTTGGTAGTGAACAAATATTGTATTTTATGCAATTACAATTATAAAGGTGGAAAGACTGCAAAACACAAACAAAAACATTTTGCAAAGAAATCTTAAATGGCCAAGACCTATCACAGAATGCAAACCTGTCTAGTTCCACTTCAACTTCTTATCACAATAGCTCCATAATTTATATATGACCTTGCATAATTACACGTGACACACTCCCCGACAACACATTCAAACCCAATTTCCAAACAATGTGTTTTGATGAGTCACATTTGCGACGAATTCGCCAGGACTGGACCGTAAAAGAATCACGTGTGTCAATTAAGCAGTAGATCGATATTCGCGAATGTGTCGCTGACAGATATTCACAACTTCACACCTCAGAATCGCGACGCCTCAGAATTGTGTGAAGACAATTGTTCATGTTCGTATTCGAAAATAAGCTGTAGTATTAAATCTTAACCATTGGTGTCAGTTGAAGTTTAAATATTTTTTAAAGAAGTCCATCTGCCGAATCCGCAATATGTTGACATTTTCATTTTGGTGATTTTAAGTAATTATGGTGATAAAGTTAGTCATTTCGGTGACGGGATTAATTGTCTGCGCCGTTTTGAGCTCAACGCTTCACAATTGTCAAATACTTCAGACGCCATTACGCACAGCAGTGAAGTTGACGTCCGTCAAGCTAGCAGCAGATTCATATTCGCGAATCTGCTGCTGCCAGACAGACATTCGCCGGGCTCGAATATACTGCTACTGGCAGCAGATTCGGCGAATGTCTGTCAGCTGGCAGCATATTCGTGAACAACTTACGCGGCCTTTTTGGCGCGAGCAGCAGATTCAGATATTCGCCGGGCTCGAATATACTGCTACCAGCAGCAGATTCGGCGAATGTCTGTCAGCTGGCAGCATATTCGTGAACAACTTCCGCGGCATTTTTCGCGGATCATCTGAACGCCAACAGCAGATTCGCAACGTGATGTGTTTGAGTTGTTCGGTGAAAGATGGGTACCTTCTAGGTAAGTAGGAGGAGGTTAGAGGTGCTACTCACTGACTGCTTCAAGTCAGTAATACGTTGATCAATACCTACTTACCTAGAAGGTACCCATCTCTCACCGAACAACTCAACTCAAACACATCACGTTGCGAATCTGCTGCTGGCGTTCAGATGATGCGCGAAAAATGCCGCGGAAGTTGTTCACGAATATGCTCCCAGCTGACAGACATTCGCCGAATCTGCTGCTGGTAGCAGTATATTCGAGCCCGGCGAATATCTGAATCTGCTGCTCGCGTCTAAGATGCGCCAAGAAGGCCGCGGAAGTTGTTCACGAATATGCTGCCAGCTGACAGACATTCGCCGAATCTGCTGCCAGTAGCAGTATATTCGAGCCGGGCGAATGTCTGTCTGGCAGCAGCAGATTCGCGAATATGAATCTGCTGCTAGCTTGACGGACGTGTGAAGTTGTACCAAGGCAGTTGTACGGCCTTGGCTTTGGCAGTGAAGTAGCTCAAGCTTTGTTTATCTGTGCTCACTGCCCAAGGCTGTATAAATATGTGACAAGGCCGTATAAGAGTGGCTCTGTGTGTGACTGGCTTAGATGTTAGTTATAGATATCTTGGCTTGGATAGTGAGAAAACCGAGGATACTCTGTAATTTAAAACAGGTCGATTATTTTACTTTTATCATTCAAGATATGATTGTCACTCCCAATGTTTTTAGTATGTTTGTCATACTTAAATGTCCAGGAAAACTTGCCTTTTCCCCATTATCCTGTGAAGTATATTTAGTATTTACTAGTCCATGTCAACATTGATCAAATAAGTAAGTAGGTTGTAGTACCTCTAACCTCAACATTGTTTGTAGAAGCTATTACAATTACAACCCAAACATTGCATTGTGTGATGTTGAGTGATGAATGCATACTTATTACATACTTTTAAGCTGCTTGTTTGGACTTGCATGATCTATATATCTATCATGCGTCTTATTTTTGTTTTTTTATTTTTGCAAACCACCAAAGATGAAAGAAGTCTACTCACCTTGACCTGTTTGACTTTCCTGTTAGTCTGTTGTTGATTATTTATCTCAAGTTCTGACTTGTGTGGGATTTCTTTACTCCATGGTCCATATATATCCATTATCCATTGGTGTTTCAATGTGGTGTGTGTTAAAATGGTGCAAAATGCACATTGCAAACTATAAATATTCCTGCTAAAAGATTTTAAGTGTAGAATGAAGTATACATGCAGATTCCTAGTAGAGACGCAAATTTCAGGACCACGGAGCCGGCGCTGGGCCCAAATTCAGGCCCGGCGTGCCTGAAGCTGTGTCTGAACTCAGACTTGCCGGGCTCATGCCGGGCTCAGCACAAGTTATCAATTAAAACAAAAAAATAGAAATAAATATTGGCAGAAGTCAGAACATACATGCTTAAAGATCATGATAAATTGAGAAAACAAAATATACAACAGTAAAACACCAGCATAACACATAACAATGTCCTAGTTTACAAATTAAAAGTGATAACTAGTACGACCTAGCAAGGAGTGGACACACCAGTGAAACTTAATAAATCAAACTACAGGGTCAATTCATGATCAATTCATCAGCTCAGTCACTGCAGCAGTGTGAGAGTCGAGTGCAGTCAAACAGAAACAACTACCCCAAATCATATTCCACTGTCATCACTAGTAACTAGGTGGGGTGGCATACAATATTATATTTAGTCATCCCATTGCCCCAGGTCACCCCAAATTATTTTGTATAACAAATAAGTACCTATGGAACAAAACCACCCACGTATATGATAATAATTATTGTTAATACTATTGTAAATACATATTACTGAGAATATTTATTGATACATATTTACTATTTAGTTCCACATGAGAAAGGACATATTCAAGTCATATCATTTGTAGTTTTGGTAGTGAACAAATATTGTATTTTATGCAATTACAATTATAAAGGTGGAAAGACTGCAAAACACAAACAAAAACATTTTGCAAAGAAATCTTAAATGGCCAAGACCTATCACAGAATGCAAACCTGTCTAGTTCCACTTCAACTTCTTATCACAATAGCTCCATAATTTATATATGACCTTGCATAATTACACGTGACACACTCCCCGACAACACATTCAAACCCAATTTCCAAACAATGTGTTTTGATGAGTCACATTTGCGACGAATTCGCCAGGACTGGACCGTAAAAGAATCACGTGTGTCAATTAAGCAGTAGATCGATATTCGCGAATGTGTCGCTGACAGATATTCACAACTTCACACCTCAGAATCGCGACGCCTCAGAATTGTGTGAAGACAATTGTTCATGTTCGTATTCGAAAATAAGCTGTAGTATTAAATCTTAACCATTGGTGTCAGTTGAAGTTTAAATATTTTTTAAAGAAGTCCATCTGCCGAATCCGCAATATGTTGACATTTTCATTTTGGTGATTTTAAGTAATTATGGTGATAAAGTTAGTCATTTCGGTGACGGGATTAATTGTCTGCGCCGTTTTGAGCTCAACGCTTCACAATTGTCAAATACTTCAGACGCCATTACGCACAGCAGTGAAGTTGACGTCCGTCAAGCTAGCAGCAGATTCATATTCGCGAATCTGCTGCTGCCAGACAGACATTCGCCGGGCTCGAATATACTGCTACTGGCAGCAGATTCGGCGAATGTCTGTCAGCTGGCAGCATATTCGTGAACAACTTACGCGGCCTTTTTGGCGCGAGCAGCAGATTCAGATATTCGCCGGGCTCGAATATACTGCTACCAGCAGCAGATTCGGCGAATGTCTGTCAGCTGGCAGCATATTCGTGAACAACTTCCGCGGCATTTTTCGCGGATCATCTGAACGCCAACAGCAGATTCGCAACGTGATGTGTTTGAGTTGTTCGGTGAAAGATGGGTACCTTCTAGGTAAGTAGGAGGAGGTTAGAGGTGCTACTCACTGACTGCTTCAAGTCAGTAATACGTTGATCAATACCTACTTACCTAGAAGGCACCCATCTCTCACCGAACAACTCAACTCAAACACATCACGTTGCGAATCTGCTGCTGGCGTTCAGATGATGCGCGAAAAATGCCGCGGAAGTTGTTCACGAATATGCTCCCAGCTGACAGACATTCGCCGAATCTGCTGCTGGTAGCAGTATATTCGAGCCCGGCGAATATCTGAATCTGCTGCTCGCGTCTAAGATGCGCCAAGAAGGCCGCGGAAGTTGTTCACGAATATGCTGCCAGCTGACAGACATTCGCCGAATCTGCTGCCAGTAGCAGTATATTCGAGCCGGGCGAATGTCTGTCTGGCAGCAGCAGATTCGCGAATATGAATCTGCTGCTAGCTTGACGGACGTGTGAAGTTGTACCAAGGCAGTTGTACGGCCTTGGCTTTGGCAGTGAAGTAGCTCAAGCTTTGTTTATCTGTGCTCACTGCCCAAGGCTGTATAAATATGTGACAAGGCCGTATAAGAGTGGCTCTGTGTGTGACTGGCTTAGATGTTAGTTATAGATATCTTGGCTTGGATAGTGAGAAAACCGAGGATACTCTGTAATTTAAAACAGGTCGATTATTTTACTTTTATCATTCAAGATATGATTGTCACTCCCAATGTTTTTAGTATGTTTGTCATACTTAAATGTCCAGGAAAACTTGCCTTTTCCCCATTATCCTGTGAAGTATATTTAGTATTTACTAGTCCATGTCAACATTGATCAAATAAGTAAGTAGGTTGTAGTACCTCTAACCTCAACATTGTTTGTAGAAGCTATTACAATTACAACCCAAACATTGCATTGTGTGATGTTGAGTGATGAATGCATACTTATTACATACTTTTAAGCTGCTTGTTTGGACTTGCATGATCTATATATCTATCATGCGTCTTATTTTTGTTTTTTATTTTTGCAAACCACCAAAGATGAAAGAAGTCTACTCACCTTGACCTGTTTGACTTTCCTGTTAGTCTGTTGTTGATTATTTATCTCAAGTTCTGACTTGTGTGGGATTTCTTTACTCCATGGTCCATATATATCCATTATCCATTGGTGTTTCAATGTGGTGTGTGTTAAAATGGTGCAAAATGCACATTGCAAACTATAAATATTCCTGCTAAAAGATTTTAAGTGTAGAATGAAGTATACATGCAGATTCCTAGCTTGAGCTGCCGCGTGCCGGGCCTGGCGGGTGCTGCCACATGTGGCCGGCCTTGATGCCGGTCCCAACTCATGTATGAGCGGTGGCGGTGCGGGGCCGGTTTCTGTTTTTGGGGGAATTTTTGCATCTCTAGCAGAGACCCACAGCCAGGAAGCAGCGCCGAGCAGGCAGTCACGTGGCATGTGACAGCCAATGTATGCTCAAACAGCCGTATAATTGGCCATCGTTGCCAGGCCACAAGCGCAATGTTGTGGGATTTACCGCTATAATCAAGATATTCCGGCGCGATAGAAACGAAACTTATTGGAAGGCACTTAAGCCCACCCTTTCTTGCTTTCCATATCAAGGAAACCGCACACCCCGACCAAAGTAAAATAACAATGGGATCTGATAGTGACGCTCCGGCGCTAATATTTGGTAACAAAAGTCAGAGCTTATGCTCCATTTAGTTAGTAAATTTTCGACACCTTATAAAGTTATAATCAGATTCGGCACGAAGCAAGGATTTTGAATTTGAAGCCGAAGCCAAAGTCATACCAATGTCACTGTATCGAAGACGAACCCAGTGGTTTCGGCGGTGGAAATTTTAGAGTCGAAACTGAAGGAAAAATGTTAATGAAACCCGGTATGCAAAGCAGACGTAAATAAGCTAAAATAAAAGTCACGTAACTTGAAGCTGAAACCAGCGGCTTCGAGTCTATCACAAAGTCAAAGTCAAAGCTAACGTAAAAATGGATGTTTCGTGACGCCGAAAACGGCTTTAGTACCATATTTGGTTATAATACACCGACAAAAACTGTTCAGACCAAAACAAATTCACCGGAACATTCCCAGATAACGCCGGATGCTACATCACCTTATATAATTTCTGTAACACATGCAACACAACACAATTCAATGATATACAAACGCAAAAAAGGAGCGCACTTGCTTTAGTGAACGAGGGCAAGACGCCACAATATCTTTGGTAATTCACAAGTGACATCTCTGCAGTTTGCAGAGCACATGCCTCTGCATCTCCAGCTCGAGCCTCTGATAACACACACACACACACACACACACACACACACACACACACACACACACACACACACACACACACACACACACACACACACACACACACACACACACACACACACACACACACACACACACACACACACACACACACACACACACACACACACACACACACACACACACACACACACACACACACACACACACACACACACACACACACACACACACACACACACACACACACACACACACACACACACACACACACACACACACACACACACACACACACACACACACACACACACACACACACACACACACACACACACACACACACACACACACACACACACACACACACACACACACACACACACACACACACACACACACACACACACACAGAGAGAGAGCGAGAGCGAGAG
>JAXIVJ010005555.1:0-70000 GCA_036785665.1 Chirona hameri
ATATATATATATATATATATATATATATATATATATATATATATATATATATATATATATATATATATATATATATATATATATATATATATATATATATATATATATATATATATATATATATATATATATATATATATATATATATATATATATATATATATATATATATATATATATATATATATATATATATATATATATATATATATATATATATATATATATATATATATATATATATATATATATATATATATATATATATATATATATATATATATATATATATATATATATATATATATATATATATATATATATATATATATATATATATATATATATATATATATATATATATATATATATATATATATATATATATATATATATATATATATATATATATATATATATATATATATATATATATATATATATATATATATATATATATATATATATATATATATATATATATATATATATATATATATATATATATATATATATATATATATATATATATATATATATATATATATATATATATATATATATTATTAGGGTGTGTCGTCCATCTAAAAATTACATTGGAATATGACAAAAAGTGGCGCTGATGATTAAAAAAATGAAATCTGAAGAGCTCTTCCCGCTAAGAATAATAATTGGTGAGCGCGAGTTGATTTACTAAGAGGCCGTTTTCCCAACCTGTCGATGGTGGCGCCACCTATATCGCCGATAGTTCCGAAGCATGTTATTACTGTTATATGATTCTGCAGCTGCTGTAAGCGATCATACAAAACTGTTTTAGGGTATACCGATGCTAACAGATTGAAACTAACCTGAAAATGCAAACCAAAGCTGTATTCACTTTATTTCCCAATCAGATGTGCAAAGGCAAAAAAACGTATCTCCACCTCATACGCACGGAACACCGGCCGCCGGTCTAGCTCAGCTCGGCATTCGGCAGACTGAAGGCAGGCGGTGATGACAGAATGGGCGAGGTTGTGCGATGGAGCAGGACAGCCGGATCATCCCCATATGAAATGGTCGATAGACTGCCGTCACCCCGATCGATGTAGGACAGTGGTTCCCAACCTTTTTCGGCTGATTCTCCAATTATCACGAGCTGATGCCCCCCATCCCCCCTAGTTATATCTTTCCATCTGCTTAAAATGCATTCCGAAGAGACATGTGTCAAGATCCAACAAAGATCCGGGATCCAGTATCCCTAGGATCCAAGATCTGGGATCTTTTTGGATCCTGGATCTTTTGTTTTCATTTTGTCGAGAGATCCTGCGGATCTTTGATATTTTTTAAAAAGAAAGTTATCGCTGGATCCTATGGATCCTGAATCTTTTGAGGATCTTTTGAGCAAGATCCTGTTGATCCTGGATCTTTTGTGGAAAGTTGTCTTGGAATCTTCAAGATCCTGGATCTTTTCCTTGAAAGTTCCCGTGGGATTTTGCAGATCCTTAATGATGATGGAGGGTACACCATCAAATCCACTAAGAATACCTTTAAATTATTGCAATTAGAGCGCTAGTTTTGTTCCATTGTATTTGGTATTGCTTTGCAATCATTTGCATTTGCATTAATTGCCTCAAGTGTAGAAACATCCCTTATCAAGTTTAGCAGCTATGTTGGATATGACATGGCCAAGGTGAAGGATGATGCATGGCCTACAAAGTTTTAGGTCTCCGATTTTCTTACTTAGGTTTAACTGTCTCACAAATCATCATTGTGTTCAGAGGTCTGCATATTGTTGATCGTCGTTGATAGTTAGGTTTAACTGTCTCACAAACCATCATTGTGTTCAGAGGTCTGCATATTGTTGATCGCCGTTGATAGTTAGGTTTACCTGTCTCACAAATCATCATTGTGTTCAGAGGTCTGCATATTGTTGATCGTCGTTGATAGTTAGGTTTACCTGTCTCACAAATCATCATTGTGTTCAGAGGTCTGCATATTGTTGATCGTCGTTGATAGGTAGGTTTAACTGTCTCACAAATCATCATTGTGTTCAGAGGTCTGCATATTGTTGATCGTCGTTGATAGTTAGGTTTACCTGTCTCACAAATCATCATTGTGTTCAGAGGTCTGCATATTGTTGATCGTCGTTGATAGTTAGGTTTACCTGTCTCACAAATCATCATTGTGTTCAGAGGTCTGCATATTGTTGATCGTCGTTGATAGTTAGGTTTACCTGTCTCACAAATCATCATTGTGTTCAGAGGTCTGCATATTGTTGATCGTCGTTGATAGTTAGGTTTAACTGTCTCACAAATCATCATTGTGTTCAGAGGTCTGCATATTGTTGATCGTCGTTGATAGTTAGGTTTACCTGTCTCACAAATCATCATTGTGTTCAGAGGTCTGCATATTGTTGATCGTCGTTGATAGTTAGGTTTACCTGTCTCACAAATCATCATTGTGTTGAGAGGATATTGTTGATCGTCGTTGATAGTTAGGTTTACCTGTCTCACAAATCATCATTGTGTTCGGAGGTCTGCATATTGTTGATCGTCGTTGATAGTTAGGTTTAACTGTCTCACAAATCATCATTGTGTTCAGAGGTCTGCATATTGTTGATCGTCGTTGATAGTTAGGTTAAACTGTCTCACAAATCATCATTGTGTTCAGAGGTCTGCATATTGTTGATCGTCGTTGATAGTTAGGTTTACCTGTCTCACAAATCATCATTGTGTTCAGAGGTCTGCATATTGTTGATCGTCGTTTATAGTTAGGTTTACCTGTCTCACAAATCATCATTGTGTTCAGAGGTCTGCATATTGTTGATCGTCGTTGATAGTTAGGTTTAACTGTCTCACAAATCATCATTGTGTTCAGAGGTCTGCATATTGTTTTCATCATTGACTGCTGAAAATCGGGCACATTTCTCATCAGCACAGTTAAAGGAAATAGTTCACCTTATAATTTTTTACCCAACACGATTTGATTATATTTTTAATAAATTTCTTTTTATATTGTCAAAAATGGCCTTATATCGCGCCGATTCAGGACAGAACGCCTTACATTTGTATTGTTTATCAAAACTATATGTATACCCTCTGAGTCAGAGTCCTGACGTCACGTGAATGTAAAAAATGGTTCAGCCAATCAGATTCGAAAGTAGTCGCGTAAAGATAGACTCGCATTGGAGATGTGCCAACCGGCGGCCGGCGATTCGCTTGCTAGCACCAGCTGCAAGCTGATTGGCTGATGGTATAGCCTCTGCCCGGGCTAGAACCAGTACAACATTCTTTCACCAGCACCGCATTCCTTCACCAAAAACTCAAATATATTCGGCTGGAGAGTCTTTTTAGTCAAGAAAACTTGCAGATAGGGGTTTCCCAACACGGGCTACAAAACTGCTATCTCAGTTTAAAACTAATGTTGAAGGTGAACTGTTTCCTTTAACTGTAAAATAAAAATGTCACACTGATTAGGAGTATGACATATAAATACGTTTTACATTGGTTCAGAATAGACTAACACCACCTAATAACGCCTGGATTCCGTAACAGGTCCTAGCTGCATACGTACGAGCATGCATACGATATGTTCTCACGCAATCCCAAAATGGTTTGACGCCCAAGAAGTCTAAACAGTAGGAGAACACTCGCAAATGTCAAAGCTAAATTAGGTTTGTACGACGCGAAGTGAGTGTAAAGGAGACGACGTCCAATATATCGTATTGCCAGAGCTAATGAGCGCGTGGAAAGCGACACCAACGCACGATGCAGCGACTTTCTTACAACTGACAAACGGGTTATATTGGATGCATGCAGTGGGAGGCTCCTGCCACCCTCGTAGAGGGAGTGGAGCAGACATGTTCCAAGATCCATAAACAGATCCGGGATCCAGGATATCTAGGATCCAAGATCTGGAAGAAGAAAAAATCAGACAATTTGACGCTGGATCCTGCGGATCCTGGATCTTTTTTTAAAAAAAATTGTCGCTGAGTCATGTGGATCCTGGATCTTTTTCGGAAACTTTTTTGCTGGATCCTGTGGATTCTGGGTCTTTTAATGCAAAATGGTCGCAGGATCTTCAGGATCCTGGATCTTTTCCTTGAAAGTTGCCGTGGGATTTTGCAGATCCTTAATGATGATGGAGGGCACACCATCAAATCCAGTAAGAATACCTTTAAATTATTGCAATTAGAGTGCTAGTTTTGTTCCACTTTATCAGATCAGATATTGCTTAGCAACCATAGTCCTTCCAAGGAGTTTAACTGCAGTATAAAGAAACATCAGATGGAAGAGAATGGATTAAGATGTCATACAAAGAAGAAACTTACAGTTTGTGAGTATGTCACTGTGTAGTTTGTTTGGAATTCATACTTTGTTTAAAATGTATTCAGTATTGTGAATTGTCAACTACCTCCAGAAGCATTACAATCAACACATTTTATCCAGATATAATGGATCGGATAATGGATGCTTGGAATGGATCAGAGATCCAATCCGAGGGATCCAATCGCAAGAGGGATCCGGCATATCCTAGATCCTGAAAGATCATTTTGTTTTCGTGGGATGTTGTGGATCCTGGATCTTGCCAAATTATTTTGTCGTGGGATCTTGTTGATCCTGAATCTTTTGGATACATTTTGTCGGTGGATCTTGTGGATCCTGAATCTTCTGGATACATTTTGTGGTAGAATCATGTGGATCTTCGATCTTGCAAATTTATTTTGTCATGGGATCTTGTGGATCTTGGATCCTATTTTTTGGCACATGTTTGATTCTTAACATACACAATTTGCAGGGTAACCACATATTCCAGTGTATTTTGAATGACATATCGGTTACAAGCACCGCACATAGTTACATAGCCCTTGTGCTGTCAATGCGAGAGCTGTGTCTGCTTCTTCGCCGTCAGTCTTTCGATTCTAGGATCAGTTTTGACACCGCACACCAGAGGTCAGCTTCGACGTCTTTGAGTTTTGTTTTATATTTTTCGTTGGCACAAGTGCTGAGAACGCCTGCTCGCCAAACAATGTTGAGGAAAATGGAATTAGTTGTCGCAGTGCATTTTCTGAGATTTTCGGGTACATGAGTCGCACCTTTGCCCAAAATCTCCCTTATCGAGCATCCGGAATTCATTCTTGGCCTCGAAGCTGCTTGTCATGTCAATGAACTAATCCTGCAGATCAGCTGGTACCTCGTCCACAGAGCACTTGAAAGGATCTCGAGTAAGCGCCATAGAGATGTCGTCTGAATCAACCTCGGGGAAATACCTAACGATTTCTCCTTTGAGAGCTAGGTACCAGGTGTTCTGCGATTTGTTCTTTCAACACGTCATCAATCGGGCCGGCGGTGTCGAGAACACCACTCAAGCGTGACAAATTTCGGGTACTTCCGCTCAGTGCGTTGTTTTGCGACAGCTGTCTGCTCCAGCTTCATCAGTCTCCTCTTCAGCTCCAGCTTCATCAGTCTCCAAAGCTGAATATCGCACTTAATCTGAGAAGTCTGCCATTCCCCCTGTGGTCCACTTATTATCCGCAAGTGGGGAATCCTCCCGGGTTGGGAACCCTATATCCTACATTGTAGGATATGAGAGCTTCTGTGGAAAAGTTTTACGAGGTTAGCGTCTTCATTGGAGGAACGGTCTATTATTTAAAGAAAGGAGCTGGAATATTACCAATACATTGATTCGGGTGGACTAACAACGGAATGGGTGTTGAGACAGGACTGCATCTTCAATGTATTGGAATATATAATATATATATATATACTTTTTAATAGCGACTGAGAAAAAAGTTTAAGCAGTCATAAATACATAGCAATTTCGTTCTTTAGATCAATTTATTGTAATGTACAACTGAGTCAATAATTGGTACCATGCATATGAAGGGCGCCAGTCCTGCTTCGAGTTGAAGGCCGGGAAGATGCGTCGGTGCTTCAGCCTCGCCATGATGAGGCCGTGCCTCGACTCCTCGCCCAGCACCGAAGAACAGGCTTCCTTCACCATCCTGACGGTCCTCTTCACAGTCTGGGTGTGTACCGGGTACGGCGGGACAGCATCTGGGCTTTCAGGATGTCCTGCAGGTCTTCGTCGCTGATATTTCGCAGGAGCGGCGTCTGCGTTACCTCCGCTGACCTCCAGTGGATGAGGTCGGCGTACCCTTCAGCTCCGAAGTTGACGTCAAGAAGCTTGAAGCTCGTGACGTCTTGCGTCTCCTGTAGACGCGCAGCACGGATGAGATAGACCGCCTTCTCCCGGATATCCTGGTTGTCGTCAGCGACCATGGCGAGCAGCAGCTGTTCGGGATGGGCCCAGTACCTGTTCCTTTGCATCACCGGTCCGACGAAGGTGCCGACACACCTCCAAATCCGCCACAGCAGCTATCGCCTCCGTCGCCCTGCGATTATCACTCCAGCCACCCGACAAACCTCCACCCTCGCCATGGTCGCCTCCGCAGTCGCATCTGTTTCAGTTTCCTGGGGAAATGCTCGCCCTCAGCGCAGCCCTCGAGTGGCTGGTGGAACGTCTGGACCGTGAACCGGACGACCAGGTGGTCCTTTGCACGATCAGCCAGTCGGCGCTGGCGGCCCTGAGGCCTAAGACATCAGTTGCCCGCTCAGAGCTCGCCGCTGGGAGCCGTTATCTGGCGCGCCCTGCTGGTTGTGGCAACAAGAGGCCGCCGGGGTTACCTCCATTGGGTACCGTCTCACCGTAAGCTCGCTAGTAATGAGAGGACCGATGCGTTGGCCGGGGAGGCGTCGGCGCCACCACAGGAGGATGCGGCCATGGACGCCAGGACTGTCCACCGGGGGCGGCGCTGGGCCCTTGAGGCTAGGTAGGCAAGGCAGCATTGTCATACAAACTTAAGTACCCAATAGCCAAATTGTATTGCCATACCTACACCAGTAACAGACGTGGATTCTTGACGCTTGCATAAGACATTTTCGCCGGCGGGGCTTCGCGGGTCAGATGTCGCTGGCCGCCCCGGGACAGATGGCGCCACCCGCTGGGTGCTCGTGTGAAAAACCTCTCGGCAGTGACGACACGCCCAATACTCCCAAATAAGGCTGCCGTGTCCCGCGACTCATCACGTATCACCGGCGAAAAACGTGCCTTTGGCTTATCGTGAGTCGCGACGCATCGCAGCGATCTTGCGATCGCCAAGCTTCGAACTGGGAGAAACTTTGTTCCAGTTCCACCAGCCATTACGCTGGGTGGTTGCGTTTAATTTATGGTTTCGAAGATTTTGTTTAATCCAAGACAGCCCAGGCCCATTCCGCCATGGGCGTCTGAGGCGGGAGGGGGGGGGGCACGCCCACCCCTGACCCACACTGTCACAGCCCTGACCCAGTGGCGGATCCGGGGAGGGGGGCGTAGGGGCTGAAGCCCCCTGCCTTAGAAAACGGCGCCCTTTTTGTATAGGATTTGCCGGCGCCGAAGGCGCCGTAGCGTTTTCGGGAGGCCGCCAGGGCGCCCTTGCGTCTACCAACAGCATCGTAGCACTCTTGGAAGGCACCCTGGCACCCTCAAAAGACATCTTGCCGCCCTCACAACGCATTATGCCGCCCTCGGAAGGCACCATGCCGCCCCCGTCACCGAGGAAATATGCCGCCCTCAGGCCTGAAGCCCCCTGCCTTAGAAAATCCTGGATCCGCCCCTGCCCTGACCCACACTGTCAAGTAAAACATCAACAATGTTTCTGATAGTTTATTTCTTAACTAACAATGCTTTATACCTATCAAGTATCAAGTATCACTTAGCTATTCAATTTAAAATGAAAAAAAGTTAAATACGGTAAGTGTAAATATATCGGCGTGAATCCAAATAAGCCGCAGCAGAAGAGTTATCAAGAGATACATACATGCAAGATATATAGATACAAGATATATATATATACAGATACATGCAAGATATATAGCAATTTACATCTTGACAATAAATCAAATAATTCATCAATCATTTATTCCTTACAGAATTATCTCACAAATTTGTATATATTGAACTTCAAATATATGTCATTCAATTGTATCTCCCTTTGCCTAAACATGCATATTGTGTAGTTGTCTTGGGCAGGTATTAATCCATCACCGAAATTCTTAATCCATCACCATTTCTACATCAAGCTTTTATCCTAACCTAACCTCACCACCTCACCACCTCACCTGCAAACCTAATCTAACCTAACGCTAACCCTTGGAGCCAGTTTACATATTTTAAAAGAAGTCCGTCGGCCGAAATCCTAAATATATTGTCACATTTTGGTGATTTTAAGCTATTTACGGTGATGAAGTTAGTAATTTCGGTGATGGGATTAATTTATTCCCGTTTTCTTCAGTGTTTGACAAAAAGTGTTCTAAATTTCTAATATAAAATATAAATAACTCAAATGGTAGAAGCATGATTTTCGAAATAATAATTGAACTCCTATGTGGCAAGATACTACGAGCCTAAAATACTAATTTATAGTGTAATCATATTTATTTATGAAGTTATTGCGCTTAAAAAATGTTTTTAAAAAGATTTTCTAGTTGATTTGCCTACCTTACAAAATATTGCCTACTGCAGGACTCAATATATTTGTACACAGGTTGGTCGAGAATATAGTAGGATGAGGTAGGCAAGCTTAGGTAAGGTTTTTCTAACATTTGCGTTTAATTTATGGTTTCGAAGAAAATTTTCTCGGAAAATTTGGAAAATTTGTTCCAAGATAGGCCCATTCCGACTGCAAAAAATAACATATTAATCAATACAAAAAAAAATGAAATGAAAAGAAGGGAAGATAAATATCGGTATCGGAAGAAGGCTACCGAACTGGGTAGGCATTGCCTACCTTGCCTACATGGGAGAACCGCCTCTGCCGTCCACCGAGCAGCGGCCAGAGCCGCACAACCGAGCGCCACCGCAAGCTGGACCTAGGCCTGGTATCGTGTCTTGACGGGTCCGCACTAGAGATGCAGCAAATTATAAATGTTTGGTCACGGCTCCGGTCATGGCGGCTGACCTAGTTCAGAGGTCACGGCGTGCTAGCAGCCAGTTCAATACATATACATATGCATATACATATACATATGGGTCATTCCATCATCCATGCCAACTCAACCAGTAAAAGTGCGATTTTACACGGCACCCTCCTTATGTTTTTATGAAATCACGTGCAAGGGGTTCTTCATAGCCCTCATTCTGAATTCGTGGTCGAAACGGCCCTCCAACAAATACTTTGCATGTTACAGTGACATAATTTTGTGACGTCACAGCATGTTGGGAAAGTTCTCCAGCGACATATCTTCTAAAGTTGAGAAGATATGTGTGATCGGTCAACGCCATTCGAAAGAGAATGGTCCATACTTTAAAATGAGTAACAAACGAAAAATGTAATTTATGCAAGACTATGTAATATATTTGGAAACAATATATAACATATATTTTCCAAAACTTAGTCACTTCAAAATTTTACAACAATGATATATTTAAATTCTGCATGTCTTTTTACCCTTGTAAAGCTTTACAAATATTTGGGATTCTAACTTCAACACCGTTTGCTAGCTCGTGTTCTTCTCGGCTTCACTACCAACGCGCAGTCGGCGAGTCGTCCCGTACCGACCGGCTACGCCGTGGCTGTGTCGCCGATGGGGGTGGGGATGGGGGTTGTCGGCTGTAGAGGGAGGGGACAGTCTACACCGCAGATCGTATTTCACAATGGTCCGGCTCATTTGCCGAGCCCAGGGAGTTGGGTTTATGGGTGGCAGATAGGTTGCCATGCGTGGGTTTACTGTCGAACTTGAGAAGTGACTACGGCGCAAGCTCATTCCATCAGTGCGTGCGGTCGCGGTCGGGCGATCAGACGTGTGCAGTGTGCCTCTGGCGAGTGACTTTTGGCTATCATACGATATGCTGGCCTGAATTTGTGTGATATGAAGTCATCGAAAGTCAGACACATTTTAAGATCAAAAGTTTGTTCCAACTCTTTCAATCTGCCACACACACATAACACAATGATAGGTCATTGAGAACAGTGAATGCGTCCTACATACGCGCCCACAAGTCTCTGCAGGGCGTTATTTCAGCGGGTGGTGATAGACTGAGAGATAAGTGCAGGAAACATATCCCCAAAAGAAACGAAGAAATCAAGCCCGGACCATCTGGACAGCCTGTAGCCAGCCATATCTACTTCAGGATGCAGATGCTTCCTCGTCTACCTCAACAACAGTGTCGTCGTCTCCGGAGACTGAGGCAATGCTAAAGAAGCCAATTGCTACTGAGGAGCTCAATGAAATTATGTACGTTGTCGGTGAAACTCCGATTAAAACAGGTGGGTCATGTCAAAGCATCATTGTGGATAAACAAGATATTGTCCGGTCGCATTGAATGTATGCGATGACCCCTGTAAATAGCGTACGTAGAAATAAGGCTAAGCTTGAAGAAATACACATCTGGTATTATCACTATCATAGGTGGCCTCAAATACATCAAAAATAAATATAAATATACCAGCAGCGAGTCATGTGTGTGTGGATTCACTAAACTGGTCTCAGGTTCTGATTCCTATGGTCTGGATCCCGAATCAACTCATCATATATCCGTCTTCAAAATTGTCCAAGATTCACTGGGATCAAAGATCTTGGCGATGTTTTGCATAGGGATCCACCAGGATCCTAAGTCCGCCTCTCGTAGTTTGACAAGGGATATACCGGATATATTATAAGATATACATTTTTGGAGCACTTAATCTAAGGTATAGACGATAATTATTCCCCAAAGGCGAAAACTCGGATTTCAATCGAGGGTTTGATGTTCACTGTTCGGTTTTGCACATGTTGGTGAAATTAAGAAGTATTCTCAATCGTTTCAGGAGGGTTGAAAGACCATGAACGGAAACAGAAATGCAATAGAAAGCTGTCATCCGTGAAAGCTTCGGTTGCAAAACGTCTGTCAGCTTCATACGGTGACGAAGTGGATTCGGACATAGACAATCCCAGGGGTGATGAAGCGATTCCAAACATAGAGTTGTACGAAAAAATGATGGCCGAGCTTGTCGATAAATTCAACCATCCTGAAACTTCTTACGCGATCAAGCTTCAGATCCTGATGCTATCACCGTTTACTATCGAAAGAACTGCTGCACGGTTTGGCGCAACAATTCACATGGTGAAACGAGGTCGAGCTCTGAAGGCAGCGGAGGGTGTACTAGCCATTCCGAGTGCACAGAAGCCATCGGTGACCATTTCAGACGCCAAATAGAATGCCGTCCAACAATTTTATGAACGGGACGATATCAGTAGAATTTGTCCTGGTTAAAATGACTCAGTCAGTGTACGTGGTCCTGACGGGAAAAACGCAACCACCAGAAGTGTCTCGTGCTGTCCAATCTACGTGAAATTAATCAGCAGTATAAGTCCGAAACACCAGAGTCAGTAGGATTTTCGGTCTTTGCAAGCCTTAGGCCACCGTTGTGCGCTTTGGCCGGAGCCAGCGGCACGCATTCTGTTTGCATGCGCGTGCATCACCAAAATCATAAGCTTATGCTGAAATCAGTCCGTTCAACTCTTACCATAAATGACTGCATATCAAAAACAGTATGCGACATTCATAGGGAAACATGCATGTTGGGAAGTTGTGACGAATGTCCGGGCGACAAAAATCTGCGAGCATTTTTACAAGAGGAGGAAGAACTGAATGACGCGGAAGAAATCGAATTCAGCCAATGGCCATGCACGGATCGCACTACTCTCGTGTTTGTGCGTCAAGCCAATGATGTGTTCCTAGACACTTTAGTCAGCTCCATCTTTCGACTTCGGTCCCATCACTTCATTGCACACGCACAAAGCAAATATCTCAAAGAATTAAAAGGCACTTTATCCACCGAAGAGGCGATCGTATTGGGCGATTTTTCAGAGAATTATGCTTTCGTTGTACAGGACGCTATACAAGGATACTACTGGCAGAACGCACAGGCCACAGTGCATCCGTTCGCGGTCTATACTAAATCAGACAACGAACTGCAACGTGGCAGTTATTGTGTGATCAGTGACAGTCTCAAGCACAGTACACAAGCGGTGTTTGCATTTCAGTGTGAGGTGTTGGAGCACATAAAATCGCAGCACCCCAGCGTACAGAAAATTAATTACTTCACCGACGGTGCCGTGTCACAGTATAAGAACAAGTTTAATATCAAGAACATGGCCATGCACAAAATGACTTCGGGCTTGAATGTGAGTGGCATTTGTTTGCTACTTGTCACGGGAAAGGGCCGTGTGACGGCATCGGTGGCACGGCGAAAAGAATGACAGCTCGGGCCAGCCTGCAGCCAGGGGCGGAGAATTAGGGGGTTTGAGGGTGCTCAAGCACCCCCTGAGCTCAAAGGTGCACCCTCTCACTGTCAAAAGCACCCCCTCAGATAAAAAGGTCTGTTCAACTAACGTAACACAAGCAAAAGTCTGAACCGATAGAACAAATTGCATAACTGTAACCTGGTTTGCTTCTACAGTAGCCTCATGTACTGTCAAGCTATCATGATACTTTTTTAGCCACACATCTTTCAATAAGAAATGTCCCAGGCATACAAAGGTTGAATAACAGGTAAGGCATCCCCATTACCTATGCTCCCATGGACAATGAGCAATGGTGAATTATCCTGTTCATCTTGAGAGGGATCAAGCACGGTCCCCAGTTTTGCAAGAAAGTCAAAAGTGGGTCAAATCCAAGAGTGTGGTGTAGAAAGGGGTGTAATATCAATCTAGACAGTTATATATCAATATGTAAGAGGGTGTTGATACAACATGAACACATTTCCACTAGCAGATCCAAGAGAGAGATCCATGAGCGTGATCAAGCCCTGTAGTTCACTTAAAATTGACTAAAATTGTAAAATTGACACATTTGGCATTTCCTATAATATAAATAATTCAAGGATATTTCTACATAGAGAAATTGCTTTTAAACTTTCAAGTAGGTATCACCGAAACCAGTGTACCTACTTCAAATATTTCTTAAGTTTGGTTATTTTTTCAGAAAGGTACCTATCTACTCTCTCCTCAAAAAAGAATCAGAATGGAGCTATGGATACACCAGACTACCTATCCCTAGTTTAATCCTTAATAAATACCAACCAAACCTGTAAAATTCATTTGAAGAACAACTAATAGTCGATCTAAAAAATATAAATTGAAAAAATGTAACATAAGCAGCATAACTAACCTAAAAATCCATTTCAAATCACAAAACACCACCACCACCGTCACATTTCTCCGCACATCGGATTGCCCGACACGGCGCCGTAACCGGCGCTTAAAGGAAGTAGTTCACCTTCGGAAAATTTATCAGAACAGGATTTTATTATATTTTTAATACAGTTTCTTTTTTTCTTTTCAAAAATGGTCCTACATCGCACCAATTCAGGACAGAAGGTCGTACATGATTAAGTTTATTGGGTGCGTTATTGGTCTGCGCATGCTCCATGCAGTGCTGGCACTTTCAGATGGTACGGTATATCATATATGCGCCGCAATTCTTCGCCAAAAAAGTCAAATATCTTCGGCTGGAGAGTCTTTTCAGACAAGAACAGTTGCAGATAGGGATTTCTCAACACGGGCTACAAAACTGCTATTTAAGTTAAAAAACCCATGTTGAAGTTGAACTATTTCCTTTAAAGGGACTGTCCCACCTTTGTGGAAGTTGTCGAATCACACTTAATTGTATGTCTACATGTCAGGCGAGGTCAGCTGAACATGTTCGTGGACGTTTTTTCCGAGAGAAAACAATTATCTTGGAAGATATTCAACTTTTAGTTTTAAGTGGAAAGTTGGGTTGGTGACGTCATATGATTTTCTTTTTAATAACAGGGAAATCCTTTGTGCTGCCAAATGTATTGCACAATTTTGTGTCGACATCTATTGCGCAGAAAAAGCGAAACACCCGGTGTCTAGATTGGCTAGCACTATCAGCTGGAGTTGTTGCAGCAGTTGGCCGCCAGGGACCGCTAGTGAGCCAGGGTGTTATGACGTTGCAAGCAAATGGTACCACTAAATATTGATTGATTGATTTATTTATAAATAAATGAATATTTAGCGTTAAATATTTAACTGGTACCATTTGCTTGCGACGTCATAACACCCTGGCTCACTAGCGGTCTACGTCGGCCAACTGCTGCACCAACTCCAGCTGATAGTGCTAGCCTCTAGATTGCGAACCACCCGGGGATCGATAAATGAAAGACGAAAATATTCCAAGGCTGACCTTAAAACAAGTCGACTATCATTATCAGTTGAGTAAAGAGAGACGACGCTGTCGGTTTAGAGGCCCTATTCAAATACACATGGGCCTTATTTTATACAGATGTCAAAATAAAACTCGAATATCTTTTTGATTAGATCATTGTGGTTGTTTTAACTGCTACCATATTTCATTTCAATGCCAAGCCATCAAAATGGCTATCTCAACTCAAATATAATGTTAAGGTGGGATAGTCCCTTTAACCCGCGTGTCACTTGGGGGGGGGGACTTTTTTAGCCCCCCTTAGGAATATCAGGAATATCTCAATAACTAATCCAGATATCGATGACCAAATTTCAGTACCTTTCCGGGCATCATTTTTACACCTTTTAAGAAAAAATGAAAAACAAATTGTCAGATTTTTTTTCTCGAGATATAGTGAATTTAGTGACGTCACTAAACACGATTTTGACACAAAAATCGGCTAAACTTTGCCAAGCCGTACAAAAGCTGTATTTGAAGCAAAATGCAATCCAAAAACCCTAAAAGGTATAAAATTGCAAGGGCTATAAACCAGCTATCTCGAAATTTCACAAATTTTGTTTTTTGACCCAAAAATTTCACAAAAAAACTTTTTTTTAAAAAATGCTCACAAAATCAAATTTTTCAAGATATTGAAAAAACGGAATATATGTCAGATAACAACATATGGGCAACTACCATACAAAATTTCAAAATGATATCATCTTTTTTGACTGTCATGGCATATAAAGTATGGGTAAATCATGACGTCATATTTTGAAATTGCGTTTTTTGGCTTTTATTGACCGGATACAGACAAATAAATGCCAGCACTGTTTGTTTTAGATAAAACTGATATAGAAACATGTTTTTTTATTTCGATTTATCAATTTCAAATTTTGACCTTCAGTGACCTGAACTTGACCTGAACTTGACACTATATTCACGTAAATGAAGTCAGGTGGTACAATGACTACCACTATCGAATTCTACGCGTAAAAGCATCCATAAAACATGTGCTGCATGACTTTCGTAGATATTTTGTGTGTAGTGCCCTTTTGTGACCCGACCTTGACCTTGATCTTTTCCAACAATCTCACTTTAGCTCATGTGGGATATGTATCATACTTTTGACAGCACTTTGGGTGATTATAGGCGCAATTGAAGGCCATGGATGGCAAGTATTGTCCATAAACTCAAATACCTCGATTTTGACGTTTGACTTGACCGTGACCTGACATGTGACCTTAATTTGATATTTTTAAGTTTGCGTTAGGCTTATCTCATTGAGCGCTTTCGAATGCCGCCTTGTGCGTCCCGCTGCGATCATTGGTTCTGAAGATACCAGGGGGGGGGGGCTAAAAAAGCCCCCCCGTGAGTCGTGTTACAGAATATACCCCAGTCAATGCCGGGTTAAAGGAAATAGTTCAGTTTGGAACATTTTTTTCCAAACACGATTTGATTATATTTTGAAATACAATTTCTTTCTATATTGTCATAAATGGTCATACATCGCGCCGATTCAGGACAGAAAGTTGTAAGTTATTAATGCTATCAAAACTATATTCATACTCTCTAAGTCAGAGTCCTGACGTCACGCGAATGAGAAAAAAAATGGCTCAGCCAATCAGATTCGAAAGTAGTCGCGTAAGGATAGACTCGCATTAGAGAAGTGCCAACCGGCGACCGGCAGTTCTCTTGCTAGCACCAGCTGCAAGCTGATTGGCTGATTGTATAGCCTCTGACCAGGCACCGTCAGCACCGCATTCTTTCGTCAGCACCACATTCCTTCGCCAAAAAATCTAATATATTCGGCTGGAGTCTTTTCAGTCAAGAAAGCTTGCAGATAGGGGTTTCCCAACACGGGCTACA
This sequence comes from Chirona hameri, assembly GCA_036785665.1. NCBI lineage: Eukaryota > Metazoa > Arthropoda > Thecostraca > Balanomorpha > Balanidae > Chirona > Chirona hameri. The sequence continues at coordinate 16,078 of JAXIVJ010005555.1, forward strand.
AAACTGCTATCTCAGTTCAAAACCCATATTGAAGGTGAACTATTTCCTTTAAGAATCGCTGTTTTGCTGATAGGGCAATTCGCGCCCCAGGCCGGAGGACAGGGGAGTGCACCTCCGCGCACAGCTCCTGGCGCCACACCTCTCGCTGCGGCATGTCCGCCCGTCGCCGCTGTGATATCCGATGCCGCGCCGAGCAGCTGCCCGGACCGCTGCCGACCGGACCGTGGCTGCTTCTGCGTTGTGTTGGTTGTATGTGGTTGTTCGAGATATCGAGATATAGTGAATACATAAATGCAAAAGGACAAAAAAAGTGCACACGGTCAGGTCAGCATTGACGACTTCGTCATTTCGGTGCCGATATTATGTGACTTGAAAGTGTATATGTTCGCACCGTGACTTTTTGTTCTCTTCCCATCGTTTACAAGTTAAAATACATTACGATTCTTGATGTGACTCGAACCGTTTTTTTTCGGGAGGGGGGGGGGGGGGGGCAGCCGTAGTGAAAACAAAATCGCTTCCAGAGACCATGACATGAAACTCCATATTGGGTTTTCGATGCATCTTGTCACTGATGTTTGCATCCATTTTCGTGCCGCTTGCTTCCTTTTATTTTACGGCCCGTCGCGCTTAAGCGGCCATAACGGCTGCCAACCTCTCTCCTCGTCCTCTCGCTACAACTTGGATTTGAGAGCCGCCGGTGAAAAGCACCCCCTGGCATTTTTACAATTCTCCACCTCTGCCTGCAGCGACCTCAGACAGACCAGATCTGCACGCCGCAGGCCATGCTCAACTTCTGCCAATCCTAAGTACATGGTAAAAAATGCGTCATCACTCATCATATATGGTGAAATTTCGATTTTCCCAAGTCTTGCTATTACATTTAATAACGGAATTAAATTAGTAAATAATACTTGTACTATATCAGTATTTAATCCTATCAGTAATTAATTATTAAGCAGTAATTATTAGGCAGTAATTATTAAGCAGTAATTATTAAGCAGTAATTATTAAGCAGTCATTAATTATCTACTTAATTACCCAATACTCTATTCAGTTGAGTATTTGCATTATTAGCTTACGTGCATGTGCATGTCTGGCTACTACATATCCACTCAACCTGCGACTAACATCTGTTGCAGGCATTCAATTCTTCTGCGTCACGATAACGACTACCAAAGCAGGATTCCCCGCCAAGGAGCAGGTTCGCAAATGCCAGACCGATCAAAGGCACCAGGACATTCCATTGCTTCAGACCAGGGCCCAATCTTACCAATGCTGTGAATGCAAATGCCGTGATTTTCATTCACGGCGTACCATTCACGGCACTTCATTCACCCAATCTTACCAATGCCGTATTCACGGCAAATATCTGATGCCGTAAATGCGGGACTGGCCGGCATATCTGCTGACGGAAGAAGAAAAATAGCACCCAGTGCCGCTTCCGATTGGCTTATTTTCCGTTGACAGCATAGAAGAACGCTCGCGAACAGGTTGTTTATTTTACAAACATGCATGTTTTGCGACGTGCAGCCAGGGGCGTCGCTACCGGGGGTCCGGGTGCCCCGAACCCCCCTACTTTTGAGCGGGCGCCGAAGGTGCCCCCTCAAAAAGTGGGTCTGTTCTGGGTTTTGAGAGGGCGCCGGAGGCGCCCCTTTAACAAAACAAAACAAAAACTCACAAAAAACAAGGAAAACTAAAAAAGCCACCAAAATGCCCCGCCAGTATGTGTGCGCCCCTATGTCAGTGAGGGCCCAAGCCAGTGGCGTATCGAGTATACGGTCATTCAGGGCATGACCTGGTCCTTTGGACCAGCCCATGCAAAGCTGGCGATCAGCGACGGCGCCCCTCCGGCCAGTGACGGCGCCACTCCGGCCAGTGAGGACGCTCCATCGGCCAGTGACGGCGCCCCCGGCCAGTGAGGACGCCCCTCTTCGGCCCGTGATAGCGCCCCTCCGGCCAGTGACGGCGCCCCTCCGACCAGTCACGGCGCCCCCTCCAGCCAGTGAAGGCGCCCCTCCGGCCAGTGACGGCGCCCCTCCGGCCAGTGACGGCGCCCCTCCGGCGGGTGACGGCGCCCATCCGGCTAGTGACGGCGCCTCTCCGGCTAGTGACGGCGCCCCTCCGGCTAGTGATGGCGGCCACACAATTTTAAAAGTACGACGAGCACGTGAGGAAAGAGAGGCGCCCCCCCCTTGCAAAATGTTCGCCAATATTGGTGGCGCCCCTGTCGATTGGGTGGCGCCCCTCAAGGCAATGACCTGGTCCTTTGTCAATTTATGCGCACGCCACTGGCCCAAGCTCATGGGCGCCCCTCTGCCAAAATGTGGCGCCCCTTTACTATAGTTGCGATGGCGACAAGATGTTTCCGAAGGCGGCAAGGTGTCAGTTCCGAGGGCGATATGGTGCCTTCTAAGGGCGGCATAATACGCTCTAAGGGCGGCAGAATGCCTTCCGAGGGCGGCAAGACGTCGTCTGATGGTGGCAAAATGCCTTCCGAGGGCGGCATGATGCTTTTCAAGGGCGGTATAATGCGTTCTGAGGGCGGCAAAATGCTTTCCGAGGGCGACAATATGTCTTCCGAGGAGGGCGGCATGATGCCTTCCAAGGGCGGTATAATGCGCTCTGAGTGCGGCAAAATTCTTTCTGAGGGCGGTAAGATGTCTTCCGAGGGCGGCATGGCACCTTCAAAGGGCGGCATAATGTACTCTTAGGGCGGCAGAATACCTTTCGAGGGCGGCAAGACGTCTTTTGAGGGCGGCATAATGCGCTTTGAGGGCGGCAAGATGCTTTCCAGGGACGGCAAGATGTATTCCGAGGGCGGCATGATGCCTTACATGGGCGGCATAATGCGCTCTGAGGGTGTGAAAATGCCTTCCCAGGGCTGCAAGATGTCTTCCAAGGGCGGCATGATGCCTTCCGAGGGTGGCAAGATGTCTTCCGAGGCCTTCGCAGGGCGCTCTGAGGGAGGCAAAATGCCTACCGAAGGCGGTAAGATGTCTTCCGAGGGCGCCATGAATCATGATGCTTTCCCAGGGTGGCATAATGCGCTGTGAGGGCGGAAGGATGCCTTCCGAGGACGGCATGATACCTTTCGAGGGCGGCAAGATGTCTTGCGAGTGCGGGTGGAGTTTCCTATTCAAATGGTGGGGCCCCACCAACTTCCCGCTTTGCCCCACCAACTTCTGTCAGATTTGAACGGTCCCTGGCGTTAAAATTACCATTTTTCACTTCAAACATGCAAAACAACCAGGCATTGTGATAGTTTGCTCACTAACTTTTATCTGAAAAGATCCACCCATACTTCCGAGGGCGACGAGATACCTTCCGAGGACGGCATAATGTTTTGTGAGTCGTGACTGAGCAGTCGGCGCCCCTGCATGCCTCGCAGGGGGGGGGGGGGGGGGCTGCGACTGCATGTGTCGCCTCTCGAGTCGTGAGTACCGGCGTCACCCCTTTGGATCGGAAATGAGACCCCTTTTGGACTGGAGATGACGACCCCAACAGCCGTATCCTCCCCCTCCCGAAATGTGTTTTCTGGTTGTGCGCCTGGACCGATTCCTTTGATTATAATTCACCACTGTACCCGTCATGGTGCACCGAAGCGATGCGTACCATTTGAATGTCTGTGCGATTTACCGTTTGCAAGTTATTGGCTGATATTTCATTTCCTTCCTTGATAAACTTTCCCTTATTTTTGTTTTTTCATTGTGAAATCTGTTTACGGCAGCGCAGTTGCCATAGCGGAAGACCGACATAAACCGCGATGTTTTGTTTTACGTCGCGTGCTTTTGAGTTCAGCCTCACAGGCAGTCATGAATAGGTATGTCCAATGTTAATGTGCAACAGGGGTGGATCTAAGGAGGGGAGGGCAAAAGGGCCATGTCTCCCCCCAAAGGTCCTGCAACTATGATTTGCCCCCCGCCCCCCCCCCCCAACAAAAAAAAAACGGTCGGACGTACAGTTGTAAAAATTGCCTTGGGAGCAGTCCGAATCCAGCTATTCACATTGAAAACCTTGACAATTTCGCGCCGTTTCGCGGCATAACACAAAATACGCAATTGCTTATATAATTTTGGAAAATGGGGAAATGAATTCATTAAGTGTCTGGCAGTCTCTCCTTGGCGGTACCTAATTGCTAGCCACAGGGCCCACTCCCTTCATAAAATATTAACTTTCAAGTGGGATACGTTTTTAGCTAGTCTGCCCAGTTCCGAAAAAAGGCGACGCGACCGCAAAGACGCGGACATCGGCACCCGGAAGCTGCTCCAGCGGTGCCCAACTTGCTGGACCGAAGACCAGGCCAGGACTATCTCCCCAAGCCATCTCGCTCCAGGCCCCTCCAAATCCGCAGGGACCATTTATGTGCGGAAAAGTCGTTCTGCCTCTTGCTGCTTTCAAACCATTTGGACTGTTACCAGTTGTTTGTTACAGTTCAGTACATACATAGTTGTTTGTTACAGTTCGGTACGTACATTCGGTGTATGTATACAGTTATTATTATCATATGCACTATTGAGCACTGACTGACACCGGTCATCGTGATTTACTATCCGAAGAATAAATATATGAAAAACTACCTTAATTTCAATATTTTTCATCATACCGAGATGTGCAACCAGGAATAGGGGTTACCTGAGGCTTGGCTCCACTCACGGTCTGGTTCCAATATTAAAATTTCGTTTTCCACGACCTAAAACTAAAATTTGCACGCCGCTTCGTGGCGTCACATCGGTGGCCATTGCCATAACGAGCCATCGCCATCGTCTTCGGTTCGTTGTAACGGTGAATTGAGTGAATAGCATGTTTAGCTTCTCATTCTCTATAAGGCCTACCGCCTATGTTTCTGGGTTTTATCAGGCAAAGCCGTAAAAAATGTAGATAACAAGTACCTACTATAACATGAAAATCCACATTAAAAAATGCTGCAAAGGCTTAAAACTACACCAATACAAAAATGGGGTATATTTTTTTCTTCATTTTAGCCGACCCCTCCACTCAAAAATTATCGGCGACGCCCCTGGGTACAGCTGACAATTGGCATAGTTTTGCTCATTGTAAGGCAATGTCGGAACAATACAAACTGTAAGCTTACATCTTTCCTTTTTCGATATCCCAAAGGGTCGAAAAGCGAAAAACACAAATATCCAAATAAAGACATCATTAGAAATCGTGTGGTTGCAAAATAAAGTGGCCTAAATCCGGGAAGAAATTCGAAATTGGAGTAGGTAATGTCCGCTGAAAACGGTTTGTCCCCCCCCCCAGAAAAGAAAAAGAAGAAGAAAAAAACGGTCGGCTGGATCCGCCCTTGATGTCCTTGCATAAACGCGCGGCTGTGCGGGTGTATGTTTGAAGTTGTCAAAGCGGAATTTTTTCGATTGAAAACCAATACAAAATTGAATTGCCCGCTGCGTAACGTCGACATTTATATTCGATATTTCGTCTTGATTCGTCGATATCTATATATTCATGGTTCATCACCTCACCTCTTTTTATGTGAAAGAGGAACCGGAAAATTAAGCAAGTGAAATCAGGGGCGGGTCCAGGGGGCAAGGGGCCACGGCCGCCCGAAAGGTCCTGAAACCATGATTTGTCCCCCAAAAAACGGTCGTCGGCGTGCATACCTACATTTTGTGGTGGGGGGGATTACACCACTGGTATTACCCCCCCCCCCCCCCAACTCACGCCCTCTCCCCCCCCCCCCCCCCCCCCCCCCTCGCCCCTGAATGAAATCCAGCAAATTCATGGGGTTTGCGCCCCTCTAGTCCGGGCGCCCCCTCTGGGTATGGCGCCCCCCTGGCAGTGGACCCCCCACTTCTTAAAAGGTAACGACGCCTCTGCGTGCAGCGGTGTGTTTACGAGTGCCCTGAAGCTGAAGTGTGCTACCAGTGCTACATGTATTTGTTAATAATTTAATTTACTTACCTATAATTGCACCATGGGCAAAATTAATGACGCTAAGAGAGGAAAAAGGCTAGAGTTATTCCGGTTCTGTCTAGACAAAAAATGTAAGTATTCTTTGTATATTTACATTTAAGGTTAATGTTTATTTTGCAACACCAATGTCTTACAATTTGCAGTAGGAATTAAGTTTGGCCTGTGAAATACAAGTTTGAGTTACTAATGTCATATATACCTCAACTTATATAGGCTACAACTTAAACAACCCAACGAAAACAAAGAAGCTCATGAGAACCAACGTACTGTACTAATTTGATTGCCCGTTCGAAGATTGTAGGCTTCGGCACAACAGCTACGTTGTATTCACGTGGACCACCAGGCACGTAGCCAAGGGGGGGGGGGGGGGGGGGTGGCGGCGCCCCCCCCCCCCCCCCCTCCGCCTGGAGGCCAGGAGGGCCTTTTCGGCGCGCAGCGCGCCGAAAAGGGCCGTCGAGACCGCGCGAGGCGCGGTATAATGGGATTTTTACCACGCGAAGCGTGGTCTTTAGAGAGTTTAGAGCACTTCAGAGACCCTTTAGGCCCAGCAGGGCCCTCTCTGAAAGACCAGAGGGTCCCTTGGACGTTCAAAAGAGCCCTCTGCATGTCAAAGGGGCCCCCGGCCAGACCGAAAGGGCCCCTGAGCGGGTCAGAGGGCCCCTGAACACGTCGAATGGGCCCCTAGCCAGCACAGAGGGGCCCCCTGGATAGGTCAAGAGACCCCTGAGCATGTCGGCAGGGCGACAAAGCGGTCAACGCAGTCTCTTGCCAGGCCATAAGGGTCCCTGAGCATGTTTGAGGGCCCCTGGACAGACCAGACAGCCCCTGGGAAGTTTAAAGGGCCCCTGTGCAGGCCAGAGGGCCCCTGACCAGACCGAAAGGGCCCCTAGGTGGGTCAGAAGGGCCCCTGAACATGCCGAATGGACCCCTAGTCAGCACTGAGGGGCCCCAGAGCAGGTCGAAGGGCCCTCGAGCATGTTGCAAGGCGACAGAGCAGCCAGTGCAGTTCCTTGTCAGGTCCGAAGGGCCCCTTAGAAGGATGGAGGGCCCCTGGAGAGACCAGAGGGCTCCTGGAAAGTTCAAAGGGCCCCTGTGTAGATCGGAGGGGCCCCTGACCAGACCGAAAGGACCCCTGGGCGGGTACGAAGGGCCCCTGAACATGCCGAATTGGCCCCTAGCCAGCACAGAGGGCCCCAGGGCAGGTCGGAGGGCCCCTTGAGCATGTCGGCAGGGCGACAAAGCAGCCAGCTCAGTCCGACCAGAAGAGTCGCTGAGTAGATCGGAAGGGCTCCTGGCAAGTCAGAGGGGCCCCTGACTAGACCGAAAGGGTCCTTGGGCCGGTGGGAAGAGCCCTTGAACATGCCGGATGAGTTCTTAGCCAGACTGGAGGGGCCCCTGGGCAGGTCGGAGGGGCCCCTGAGCATGTCGGCAGAGCGACAGAGCATCCAGTGCAGTCCCTGGCCAGGTCGGAAGGACCTCTGAACAGGCCGAATGAGCCCATTGACACACAAGAGGGGCTTCTTGAAAGACCAGAGGAGACCGTGGTCAGACCCGAAGGGTCAACAGCACGCAGATATCCCAGATTAAAATTAAATACAAAGAGAACTTACTCCACAAGACAAATATTAAAAGCAGAGCTTTCGGGTATGTTGTAACACCCTTCGTCAGGGTGTTACAATATACCTGAAAGGTCCGATTTTAATTGTTCTTGTAGAGTAAACCCTCTTTGTATTATATATATATATATATATATATATATATATATATATATATATATATATATATATATATATATATATATATATATATATATATATATATATATATATATTAGCACCCACTCCACATCATGTCTTTTCGCTTCGCGGATCCCAGATGAGTCCCTGAACAGGTCGGAAGGGCGTTGAAAAGGTCGGAGGGGCCCCTAGACGATCTGAAGGGACCCTGGGCCTTTCAACAGTAAGAATGTAGTTGTCCAGGGAATAACACTTGAAAAAATCGCGCCGCTCCGCGGCGCAATTTAACTACAAATTCAATTATATGCGGATTATAAAAAATATACCCGTTTCTCGGCGCATTTATGCGTTATGTTGCTACTTTTCTATATAATTGACCAAAATAGTGCATTTAAGCACTTTTTTACCGCACTTTTAAACGCACAATATAACATTTTTAGAGGTCCGCGCCATATGCAATGCGACGCATTGATGATAAAGCATATCCAGGGCATAGGACTCAAAATTTTCGCGCCGCTCCTCGGCGCAATTTGTTTAAGAGTTCCAGGTCTTGAGCTTAACAAATATTTCAAGTTGGTATAGCTGATTCCAAATTGGTGTCGCTGGTTCCAAAGTTGATATAGCAAGCAAGACGGATCCATCAAAACACACATGGCGGAAGAACACAACACAGCACTGGCACGCCAACACCTCGTCGACAACACAACAATCATCCACGCAAACCGTGACCCCAGGCGCATTGAAATCATCGAAGCCATACACAGCCGTGACTTCACACCCATCATTAACACACAGAAGAACCAGCAACTTGACAAACTCGCACTCTGGGGAACAAAACAACAGACGATGCACACACGACATGCACAACACACGCACGATTTTGACCAAGACTCCTGTAATTTGTGACGAAGATGACTCATAGTTGTCGGTGCTCTGAATAATGTATGTAATACCTTGTTCGGAGCACTGACAACTATATGAGTCATACATTAAATGTATGATTGTACGTTTATGTGTATGCATTTTGATATGTATCGCGGTGTGACAACATGCAATTCGTAAGTGTGATTGAGAATTATCGCTCGTGATTTCTAAACTTGATTTTGTTTTCCGAAATGTGTTACTGTGAAAACCATGGGAGAGGAACTGCACTGTATCCTTGAAAATGAGTGTGTAATTAATTCGAAACGCGTCGGTTAATAAAAAAAAAGATATACATGAACCTAGGTTTTCTTCTTTCTACTTTATCTAATGATTCGAAACGAACAGTAAATAAGTTGATTAAAACTCACAAAAAGCTTGCAAAATGTGACAACGCTATAACATTTAATGGTCTATGCCTGAAGGACAGACTTGTCAACGATTCAATGTGAATCGACTACTTTTGATTGAATCATTCTTATTTCAAATGAATGACTCATGAATCGATTCACCTCATGCGCAAACCTGTTGTGAGTCACTGATTGAATCATTCCTACAGAGAAAATAGGCTGATTGAATCATTCATTGCTCAAAGAATCAATCATTCTGTTTTGGTCGAACAGCATAAACTGTCCACAAAATATGACAGCGGCCCAGCATTCATCTGTGCCCTGTGGACAAACCAGGCACTTAATGGCCAATTATATGAGCTTTGTGTCCTGAGCTGTAGCCTGTAATTCATCTATGCGTAAAGAAAGCGAGGCTTTGTGTCCAACTCCAGTGGGCACAAAGCCACTGTTTAATCAGCCCTAACTAGGTGAATACCTTGGAACTGGTAGGGTTAGGGGCAGGTACCTAAATACTTAGAAAAGGTAACTGACTCATACTTTGGTTCATAAACCACACAGTACACGCACACCTTTTTCACACGAAAAATTATCAAAAGGTACCCACCTTTTCCTAATTTCTAGGCTATACCATATCAAAAACTAAATCATAAACAAACATTTGCATGACCTCCGCATGTCCCAAATATCACTGTCGCATCGGCGCCACTTTATTCCACATCATGCTTTATAACAAAATAATACCTAATGCAAAATCAAAATAAATGTTCTATTCGCTTAAAAAAGTGAAACGTAACATTAATTAAAAACATTAATGCTTTTGGAACTTGGAATTTGCAACTATAATACAAATTATAAATATAATTTTAAAATGAAAATAAACAATACGCGTGTCCAATTGGCTCACATTCACATTCACATTCGGAAATACATTCGCGGACTATTTGGATTGGCTTCAAAATTGGTACACAGATAGATCACGACTTAGTGATCATTCTGGTAAAATCTTAGAGTCGCACATTCAAAATCAAAGGAGTTAGAGCAGGTCAGATAGGTTTAAGGTCAAACAGCGGACTATTCCGATTTGCATGAACATTAGCCCACTGGTAGAACATAACCTCCTTATCACGCTCATGAAATATTAGAGTCGCACATTCAAAATCAAAGGATTTAGAGCAGGTCATATGTTTAAGGTCAAACAGCAGACTATTCTGATGTGCATGAAAATTGGCACACAGGTAGAGCATGACCTCCCTATCACGCTCATACAATCTTAGAGTCGCACATTCAAAATCAAAGGAGTTAGACAAAGGAGTCGACACTTCCCTTTAATGTTGAGTGATTGAATCATGATTGAATCATTCATTATGGTAATGTTGAGTGATTGAATCATGATTGAATAATTCATTATGGTAATGTTGAGTGATTGAATCATGATTGAATCATTCATTATGGTCTGTGAATCACTGTGAATCGACTCATGACAAAAATGAATAGTTGACAAGTCTGCTGAAGGAAATATATATATATATATATATATATATATATATATATATATATATATATATATATATATATATATATATATTATATATATATATATATATATATATATATATATATATATATATATATATATATATATATATATATATATATATATATATATATATATATATATATATATATATATATATATATATATATATATATATATATATATATATATATATATATATATATATATATATATATATATATATATATATATATATATATATATATATATATATATATATATATATATATATATATATATATATATATATATATATATATATATATATATATATATTATATATATATATATATATATATATATATATATATATATATATATATATATATATATATATATATATATATATATATATATATATATATATATATATATATATATATATATATATATATATATATATATATATATATATATATATATATATATATATATATATATATATATGCATGAGAATGTAAATTATGACTTTTTGTTGTTGTTGTGAAGTAGCGTGCTCAGGAGGGGAAGAGGAGGGGAATTGAGCTTTGTCTTTTGTTATATTTATCTTTGCTTATTGATATATTTTGTTGTAGTGTCACGCCAGGGTTCACAATTCCCCCTAATTGCATACCTATGACCGCATATTCCCCAAAATACAATTGTGATCCATGCAGATGATATTGCATGAAATTAACCACTGCAAAATAACGTTCAGGGGCACTAAACACATTGCATGTGAACGGAGTCAAACACATGCCCCAAAAATATGTCCCTGGAGTCGCCCTTGGGACCCCTCCCCCCCTCTCCTCCAAAAATGAAACGTGTACAAGGCATTGCTAAAACAGGTCACCAAGTTTCAAGTTGATATCTTTTGCTATGTAGTTACACGTCGTAGTTCTACAACTCCCACTAATTTCATCCCTCGAGGCGCCCATAGCATTGGGACATGCGGTTGCGTCCCACCCCTGGAGCTGCCTATGCAACAAAATACAATTGTGATCCATGCTGATGATATTACACGAGATAGTCCACCGCGAAATAACGTTTTGAGTTACTAAACACCATGTGTGTATACACTTGCCCCCAAAAACCCGTTCCAGGAGTCGCCTGTGGTAAGCGCAAATTTAAAAATAAAATAAAAATCACACTAGGTGTGCAAAGAACAGCTAAGCAGGTTCACTGAGTTCAAAATTCTTATCTTTCAGATTTCGATGAAATACCAGTGACCCAAAATACCTCCCAAAATACGTCCCTGAAGGCGCCCATGCGCAATCCAAAAACTTGGAAAAAAAAGTTAAACATGTCTGCAAATGGCAGTAAGGGAAGGTGTGAAAGTCGTAGGCTCGCATCTACAACGGTTAGAGAATGAGAACTGATTCCCTTTGAAAGCCGAGTCACGCTGAAAATCCAAACATGCCCCCAAAAAACGACGCCTGGAGCCGCCCCTGGTGCACAGAAAATGTCAAAAATTTCCCAAAATGTGCCCAATGAATATTTAGGAAAAGTCCAAAAGTGGGATGGCCGTATCTTTAATCGTTTGGGGACAGGAGCGGAACACCCTTAAGTGGGGAGGGGGGCGGGGGGGGGGGTTGTTGTTCTAGCCCCCGACACTAATAGGGTTAATTCAAGCTATTATATATACCCCAATGTGGGAGCTTCTTCAGATATTATATTTTTTTAACTTAATAAAACACCTGAAGAAGTTCTTACTATGGGCTGCAAAAGCTTGTATTAAGTCTGTTTTACATTTTCAAGGATTCAAGCGTATGCATTTCACCTTATATCTTGGAAGTACGCATCTGTGAGTGGTCCTTCGTAAAATGCCTTTGAAACAATCATTAAAAATAAGTATCATTTAACAAAAAGAGAGAGTATCTATCTAATGTATGAGTTAACTGATGATAAATAACTGACGAATAACTACCTTCTTTGAGGCTTACGTCACCTTTTGAGTATACGTAAGTGAGCTGTGTTGAGCAAATAGGAAAACTTACGGCGTTCGTAGGTAAAAATGACCCAAATAACAAACATAAGATTAACTTACGTACGCAGTCCGACGTGAATACCAAAATTGGTCTTTATCGTAAGTTGTCTGCGATTGAGCAAGTGTTACTTAAGTTTCTACTTACGCAAAAATAATACCTACGCCGTCGCCCTGAATCTCAAAATAGCGTACGACAATTGCGCAACACTCTTAAGTTACGCAGTCGACCTGAATACGGGCCCTGCGGCCTTTTTCATACAACTTACGATATACATCGCCGGAGTAAATCTGAAAAAATCAAAGAAAGAGTAGATTCTACGAAACTTTGTAATTTGTGTTTCACCAACCTTCTATTTCCTTTCTTAAAATGTGCCGGATTCTAGGGTATGACGTCATATCCAGAATAAAGTAGTATCAAATAGCTACAGCGCATTCAAGCTATTTACATTATGGTTACACAACAGTTGGGCATAAATATAATAAGATATACTTTGTAATTCGTCCGAAACCAATATTATCACCATCTGCATTGATATTAGGATCTGTCTTAGAAAATGATGTTCATCAGTCTCCAAGGCAGCTGATGGGTGCTGCCACCTATGTCCGAATACGGTGACTGCTGCTGCTACTAGATGGCAGCGCACGGGACTAACAACAAAACGCGGGCAAAACGGGAACGCGGTAGTGGCTCCTCCTCGGGCTGCGCCGAGCCGTTGGCCGTACGGCTGCTGGGTTTGGCCGCCACCGCCCAGCCGGACGACGCTCCTGGGCCGCTCCAGGCGCTGGGGACGGCGTGGCGCCGCCCGAGCCGGGCGGCAGTGGAGGAGGCAGAGGCGGCCGGAAAGACGGCAGCGGCCGGCAGGGAGACGGTGGAAGACGACTGTCCGCCGCCGCCGCCGTATCTCCGGGCGTCTCTGCCTCTTTCACTGCCGCGGCGCGGCGGCAGGTTCGGGCGGCGCCACGCCGTCCGAGCGTTTATATATTCAAATGATCTAATAAGTAATGCCACGGACTCCGCCACGGGGAAGGGAGGAAGCTTCCCCCATTCTTGGGTCAGGGGGCTTATCCCGAATTTTCCCTGACAAACAACTATAAATCAGTGTTCAGTTGTACTCATAATGTGTTAGGTACATACCTACCTCTCACCTGATGAAAAAACTTTCGTTGACACTCCACCCCCCCCCCCCCCCACACCGCTCAACAGCATTTTGCTGACGCTCCACCTCCCACCCTGCTCAACAGCTTTTCGGTTTTGATCACTGCACTGCACCCCCCCCCCCTTCCTCCGGTCAACAACATTTTGCTTGACGCCCCCCCCCCCCCAGTCAACAACTTTTCGCTGACGCCGACCACTCAGCTTCCCTTGATCCTGCCCCCCCCCCATTTTAAAGGCGTGGCGGAGACCCTGAGATGCGGTGACGGACGTTAGATATGGAGCCTGTCTACCATCTGGGACCACTTTGGTAACGATCCGGCAATACATTCGGGACGTTATGAGGTACTCCGTCCTTTGACCTTGAATTTGACCTTGAAGGTGGCTTTGAACAGCAAAATGAATGTCATATTCGTGATCAGCGTGTCAGAATTGACTGTGGGCCGAAGTTTGGGGCAAATCTGAATCTGTGCCGAATCCATCGCTGAATTAGTCGCTAACTTCACGTACGTTATATTTACCTGAATAATTCCGACACAGGACACTCCATGTTTAATTATTGTTTATTCTGGGACGGAACGTCCTTGGGCGTCTTCGGCGACGGTTTTCCAGTCGGAGAACCTCTTCGTCCTCGACAAACGTCCATTTATCCGCGCTCCTTATCAGCAATACTACAGAAAACCGATGCTTACCAAATGTCGCCCTCAAAATCAAAGCAACGCTACTCTTCGTAGATTTTTCCCTACTAGTTTAGGATGTTAACATTTATTTCGCGGATGCGGCGTGATAACCAGACTACTTTTTCTTCAATCTGATTTTGTATGAAACAGGACTCCCTTGGAACGGCTTCACGCACCGGCGTACATTCATCAATGTTCTTTTTATTGTAAAGATCTTGGTGAAACACGTCTTAGAATAGTTACGATTCTAAGAGGAATCGTACTTCTTTCCGTTTCGTAAGTTTTATGCAAAAGGCCTCTGGTCTGATATGCCAGTCTGGCAAGATCCTCAGCCAGTCTGAGAGCCCAAGGCCAACCTGAAGGGGTTCTTATCTCCCCAAAAAGATATCTCTGTCGGTCTAAGAGGGCCCCCGCCAGGCCCTAGAATGTACTATGCCGACCTTGGAGGACCCAGCAAGGCCCCTCAGACCGGCGGCGAGCCCTGTCAGGTCGACCGATGCAGAGGCGGAACTTTTTGTTTTTCGTTGGGGTTGTAATAGAGTCGGCGACCGGGAGGAGGGGTAAAGCGACTCAAGAAACCAAAACGAAAAATTTGCAAAATTGTAAATAGTTAAACACCATATAATTAACTAGGTTTTATTATCTGTTTGATTTTAACGAACAGTTTACAGATGACTGAGTGAAACGCGAGCTATACATCAACTATCCCAACTGTCCAACATCCAATTATCAATCCGTTACTGATTGGCTATACGGAAAGATCGCTGTGCATTCTGCACGTACACACCATACAGTAACTGGATGTCCGGATCAACAGCAACGAAATGAGAGAAAGAATCGCGCGCACGACAATCTGCAGCTCACTTATCATCGAAGCATCAGCGCCAGCTTCACATGGAGAGTAAATCAACAATCATACAAAATATACATGGCTACATGCAAATACCTAAATAGTGTTTCTCAAGTAATTTTGGGATAATATGTTGTATTGTTGAATTTGAAATGCTATTTTATGGCAAACGTGACCAATATTTTAAAGTTTGTCCTTTTCTGTGCTCATATTTATTAATTGTTGTGTTACGAGCGAGCGCGAGGCGCTTGCTCGTCCTTCCGTGGTGTAAGGGACAAATCTTAATATGAGCGGCCCGGCCCGATTCAGCCCGACCCGACCTCGCCCGTGGCGACGCTTTTGAGAAGCTCATATCTCTGCAACTGCACATCCAATTGACAAGCGTTCTTCTTTGCTGAGCAGCCCCATTCAACTTACCATGTTTGAGACCAGTGCCGACTCACTTGGGTGACTACTGACTACCACTGCGGGTGGCGCGTGCCGCGTGAGGGGTGTTGAAAATTGTTTTTTTTTTCTCGCAAAAACTCCGCAACGGCTGGGCAGAATTTATGTAAATTTGGTTTGTGGTTAGAGACCCCTCAGCCACCACTTTCCCACAAGTCAGGGGTGAGGTGCGTCTGCACGTGCGCACGTGCACACCCGCATTCTATATCTCAGGAACGGCTGAGCCGATTGTGTTCAACTTTAGTGTGTGGTTGGGGACCTCTCAGCCGCCACTTTCCCACAAGTCAGGGGTGGGGTGCCTCTGCACGTGCGCACGTGCACAACCCTATTATATATCTCAGGAACGGCTGAGCCTTGTTTGTGTTAGAAATTAGTGTGTTGTTAGGGATCTCTCAGCCGCCGCCTTCCCACAAGTCAGGGGTGGGGTGCCTCTGCACGTGCACACTGCACACCCCTTTGCTATATCTTAGGAACGCCTGAGCCGATTGTATTTAAAATTTGGTGTGTGGTTAGGGACCTCTCAGCCGCCACTTTTCCACAAGTCAGGGGTGGGGTGCCTCTGTACGTGCGCACGTGCAACCTTTTTTGTATGTCAGAAAATACTTGCCCGATCGAGTTGAAATTCACCATACATTTCCTTCGCGCTCGCTCGTTCATCGCCAACTACGGCGCCATACTGGTTAGTATTGTTATGGGCTTCTGACCTCACCCGGTGTGGCAGCCCGGGTTCGAGTCGCTTCGGCGCTCGTTATTTGCCCCTGACTGGGATGGCCTGTGGCCGGTGGCAGCGGTCGCACTCAAGGTCAGGTTACGTCAGAGGGCGGGGCGGACCGTGTCCAGGTATGTCGGGCACGTACAAGTTTCGCTCCTAAATTCTGCCGGACGCCAGGAATTGCTTGATCGGGTGGTGGGGCCAGGGTCTGCGCAACAAGCTATGCTTAGCGCGGGGCCTGACCTCGGAAATCCATCCATTCAAACACTTTCGGACTCAATTTTATTTTATTTTATTGTTATTGAAAAAATCCTTTGGTGATTTTGCGTACCGTTCGCAGTATCTATTTACTTATGCATTTACTGGCAATGTTGGGGTTGTAATATTCATAATTGGGGTTGTATTTTTTGAGGATGCAGTTGTAGCTACAACCCCGAAAGTATATAAAGTTCCACCCATGGGCCGATGGTCCTCTCAAAGACGCTGAGGGTCCTGTCTTACCGAATTAAAGCCCTCACAGGCCGACATAGAGCCCATTCAGATTGAGAGGGCCCACTCAGACTAGCATAGGGTCATCATCTCAGCCAGGCATTGGGCACGATCAGGTCTTAAAAATACGTTGCAGACCAGACCAGGGACCCTCAGGCCGACATACGCTCAGACCCTCAACCTTCACGCCGACAGTTCTCCTTTAGGCCGACCAAGCCGACCGGGAGCCCCCTAAACTCGACCGAGGGCCCTGCCAAGTCGATCGAGGGCTTCGTCAAGCCGACGTAGGCCCCTTGGGCCAAACAAGGGCCCCTCAAGCTGACCTTGAGGCAAGCTGACCCCTCAGACCGAACAAGAGCCTTTCAGGCCGACCGGGCCCGCTCAGGCCAACCAAGGGCCCCAAGCCGACCAAGTGCCCCCTCAAGCCGACCGAGGGCCATCTCAGGCCGAGCGAGGGCCCCTCAGACCGATCGAAAGTCTCTCAGGTCGAACGAGGTCCCCTCAGACCGGCCGAGGGCCATCTCAGGAAGCCCGAGGGTTCCGCAGGCCCACAGAGGACCCTTTCAGGCTGACTGAGGACTTCCCAAAAATACTGAGGGTCTCCTTAGACCGACTGAGGCCTTGGGACCTCCTAGTTAACCGAGGGCTCCTCAAGCCGACTGAGGTCCCTCAGGCATCAAGCCGACAGAAGGCTCCCCTCAGGCTTCAGGCCGACCGAGGGCCTCCACAAGCCGGCCGAGGGCCATCTCATGCCGACCGAGGGCTCCTCAGTCTGACTGTGGGCCCCTCCCACTGACTGAGGGCCCCTCAGGCCGGAGGAGGGACATCTAAGGTCGAGCGAGGGCCCCTCAGGCGGAACGATTGTCCTTCAAGCCAACCGAGGGCCCCTGCAAGCCAACTGAGGGCCCCCTCAGACCGATCGAGGACCATATCAGTCCAACCAAGAGCCCCTCAGGCCAACTGTGGGCCCCTAGGCAGACTATGGGCCCTATCAGGCCGATTGTGGGCCTCCTCAGGCAGGCCGAAGTCCATCTCACACCGACCAAGGGCCGTCTTAGGACGACCGAGGGCCCCTCAGACTATCTTCACTTCGGCAAGGGAGTCCCTAGGCCGACCGAGGGCCCCCTCATGCCGACTATGGGGCCCCTCATGTCGACTGTGGGCCTCTCATGCCGACTGTGGGCCCCCTAAGGCCGACTGTGGGCCCCCAGGCCGAATATGAGCCCTCTCAGGACGATCAAGGGCCACCATAGAACGATAGAGGGCCCTTGCAGACTGTCTTCAAGTCGGCATGGAAGTCCCTCAAGCCGACCGAGGACCCCTTCAGACCGACCGAGGACCATATTAGGCCGACTGTGGTCCCCCTCAGGCCGACCGTTCGCGTTGGCCCGTCAGGCCGACTATGGCCCCTCAGGATGACTGTAAGCCCCAGGCCGACTCTGGGCCCTCTCAGGCCGGCCAAGGACCATCTCCAGACGACAGAGGGTCCCTCATTTCGTCTTTAAGTCGGCATTGATCACCCATGCCGACTTGAAGACGGATAACTAGGTTTATAAACTCTCATTTTGGCATGTGTTTATTGTGTATGGCCCATTCTGACCTATGGCCGTCCGCTTTCTTCTGCTGAAGAGGGCCCCCACCCAGTTTTCATTATTGTATTGGACCCTCCGGGCCTCCCCCCGATTTTAACATCCGGGGGCCTAGAGGGGTCTTGACCCCCCGACCTCCCAGGATCTCCAGACCTGCTCCGTCCGTTTGAGAGGGCCATTGCCAGGCCTGAGAGGGCTCAGACCAGGCCTCGGGCTCAGGCGGGCCCAAATGACTGGCGCCTGGTGTCCGGTATAGGGTCCTTTGAGGCCTAGTAAGGGCCCTCTCAGGCCGGCTAGAGTGGTCCGTCCGACAGTGATCCGATAGATGGAGTGATCCGTCCGACAGTGATCCGATAGATGGAGTGGTCCGTCCGACAGTGATCCGATAGCTAGAGTGGTCCGTCCGACAGTGATCCGATAGCTAGAGTGGTCCGTCCGACAGTGATCCGATAGAAGGAGTGGTCCGTCCGACAGTGATCCGATAGCTAGAGTGGTCCGTCCGACAGTGATCCGATAGCTAGAGTGGTCCGTCCGACAGTGATCCGATGGAAGGAGTGGTCCGCCCGACAGTGATCCGATAGCTAGAGTGGTCCTTCCGACAGTGATCCGATAGCTAGAGTGGTCCGTCCGACAGCGATCCGATAGCTAGACTAGAGTGGTCCGTCCGACAGTGATCCGATAGCTAGAGTGGTCCATCCGACAGTGATCCTATAGCTAGAGTGGTCCGTCCGACAGTGATCCGATAGCTAGAGTGGTCCGTCCGACAGTGATCCGATAGAAGGAGTGGTCCGTCCGACAGTGATCCGATAGCTAGAGTGGTCCGTCCGACAGTGATCCGATAGCTAGAGTGGTCCGTCCGACAGTGAACCGATAGCTAGAGTGGTCCGTCCGACAGTGATTCGATAGATGGGTGGTCCGTCCTACAGTGATCCGATAGCTAGAGTGGTCCGTCCGACAGTGATCCGATAGTGGTCCGTCCGACAGTGATCCGACAGATGGAGTGGTCCGTCCGACAGTGATCCGATAGCTAGAGTGGTCCGTCCGACAGTGATCCTATAGCTAGAGTGGTCCGTCCGACAGTGATCCGATAGCTAGAGTGGTCCGTCCGACAGTGATCCGATAGCTAGAGTGGTCCGTCCGACAGTGATCCGATAGATGGGTGGTCCGTCGGACAGTGATCCGATAGCTAGAGTGGTCCGTCCGACAGTGATCCGATAGCTAGAGTGGTCCGTCCGACAGTGATCCGATAGCTAGAGTGGTCCGTTCGACAGTGATCCGATAGATGGAGTGGTCCGTCCGACAGTGATCCGATAGATGGAGTGGTCCGTCCGACAGTGATCCGATAGCTAGAGTGGTCCGTCCGACAGTGATCCGATAGTGGTCCGTCCGACAGTGATCCGATAGCTAGAGTGGTCCGTCCGACAGTGATCCGATAGCTAGAGTGGTCCGTCCGACAGTGATCCGATAGCTAGAGTGGTCCGTCCGACAGTGATCCGATAGCTAGAGTGGTCTGTCCGACAGTGATCCGATAGATGGAGTGGTCCGTCCGACAGTGATCCGATAGATGGAGTGGTCCGTCCGACAGTGATCCAATAGCTAGAGTGGTCCGTCCGACAGTGATCCGATAGATGGAGTGGTCCGTCCGACAGTGATCCGATAGATGGAGTGGTCCGTCCGACGGTGATCCGATAGCTAGAGTGGTCCGTCCGACAGTGATCCGATAGTGGTCCGTCCGACAGTGATCCGATAGCTAGAGTGGTCCGTCCGACAGTGATCCGATAGCTAGAGTGGTCCGTCCGACAGTGATCCGATAGCTAGAGTGGTCCGTCCGACAGTGATCCGATAGATGGAGTGGTCCGTCCGACAGTGATCCGATAGATGGAGTGGTCCGTCCGACAGTGATCCGATAGCTAGAGTGGTCCGTCCGACAGTGATCCGATAGTGGTCCGTCCGACAGTGATCCGATAGCTAGAGTGGTCCGTCCGACAGTGATCCGATAGATGGAGTGGTCCGTCCGACAGTGATCCGATAGATGGAGTGGTCCGTCCGACAGTGATCCGATAGCTAGAGTGGTCCGTCCGACAGTGATCCGATAGTGGTCCGTCCGACAGTGATCCGATAGCTAGAGTGGTCCGTCCGACAGTGATCCGATAGCTAGAGTGGTCTGTCCGACAGTGATCCGATAGCTAGAGTGGTCCGTCCGACAGTGATCCGATAGATGGAGTGGTCCGTCCGACAGTGATCCGATAGCTAGAGTGGTCCGTCCGACAGTGATCCGATAGCTAGAGTGGTCCGTCCGACAGTGATCCGATAGCTAGAGTGGTCCGTCCAACAGTGATCCGATAGATGGAGTGGTCCGTCCGACAGTGATCCGATAGATGGAGTGGTCCGTCCGACAGTGATCCGATAGCTAGAGTGGTCCGTCCGACAGTGATCCGATAGCTAGAGTGGTCCGTCCGACAGTGATCCGATAGCTAGAGTGGTCCGTCCGACAGTGATCCGATAGCTAGAGTGGTCCGTCCGACAGTGATCCGATAGCTAGAGTGGTCTGTCCGACAGTGATCCGATATATGGGTGGTCCGTCCTACAGTGATCCGATAGCTAGAGTGGTCCGTCCGACAGTGATCCGATAGTGGTCCGTCCGACAGTGATCCGATAGATGGAGTGGTCCGTCCGACAGTGATCCGATAGCTAGAGTGGTCCGTCCGACAGTGATCCGATAGCTAGAGTGGTCCGTCCGACAGTGATCCGATAGCTAGAGTGGTCCGTCCGACAGTGATCCGATAGCTAGAGTGGTCCGTCCGACAGTGATCCGATAGCTAGAGTGGTCCGTCCGACAGTGATCCGATAGCTAGAGTGGTCTGTCCGACAGTGATCCGATAGCTGGGTGGTCCGTCCTACAGTGATCCGATAGCTAGAGTGGTCCGTCCGACAGTGATCCGATAGTGGTCCGTCCGACAGTGATCCGATAGATGGAGTGGTCCGTCCGACAGTGATCCGATAGCTAGAGTGGTCCATCCGACAGTGATCCTATAGCTAGAGTGGTCCGTCCGACAGTGATCCGATAGCTAGAGTGGTCCGTCCGACAGTGATCCGATAGCTAGAGTGGTCCGTCCGACAGTGATCCGATAGATGGGTGGTCCGTCGGAAAGTGATCCGATAGCTAGAGTGGTCCGTCCGACAGTGATCCGATAGCTAGAGTGGTCCGGCCGACAGTGATCCGATAGCTAGAGTGGTCCGTCCGACAGTGATCCGATAGATGGAGTGGTCCGTCCGACAGTGATCCGTCCGACAGTGATCCGATAGCTAGAGTGGTCCGTCCGACAGTGATCCGATAGCAATAGTGGTCCGTCCGACAGTGATCCGATAGCTAGAGTGGTCCGTCCGACAGTGATCCGATAGATGGAGTGGTCCGTCCGACAGTGATCCGATAGATGGGTGGTCCGTCCGACAGTGATCCGATAGATGGGTGATCCGTCGGACAGTGATCCGATAGCTAGATTGGTCCGTCCGACAGTGATCCGATAGCTAGAGTGGTCCGTCCGACAGTGATCCGATAGCTAGAGTGGTCCGTCCTACAGTGATCCGATAGCTAGAGTGGTCCGTCCGACAGTGATCCGATAGTGGTCCGTCCGACAGTGATCCGACAGATGGAGTGGTCCGTCCGACAGTGATCCGATAGCTAGAGTGGTCTGTCCGACAGTGATCCGATAGATGGGTGGTCCGTCCTACAGCGATCCGATAGCTAGAGTGGTCCGTCCGACAGTGATCCGATAGTGGTCCGTCCGACAGTGATCCGATAGCTAGAGTGGTCCGTCCGACAGTGATCCGATAGCTAGAGTGGTCCGTCCGACAGTGATCCGATAGAAGGAGTGGTCCGTCCGACAGTGATCCGATAGCTAGAGTGGTCCGTCCGACAGTGATCCGATAGATGGAGTGGTCCGTCCGACAGTGATCCGATAGATGGAGTGGTCCGTCCGACAGTGATCCGATAGCTAGAGTGGTCCGTCCGACAGTGATCCGATAGTGGTCCGTCCGACAGTGATCCGATAGCTAGAGTGGTCCGTCCGACAGTGATCCGATAGATGGAGTGGTCCGTCCGACAGTGATCCGATAGATGGAGTGGTCCGTCCGACAGTGATCCGATAGCTAGAGTGGTCCGTCCGACAGTGATCCGATAGTGGTCCGTCCGACAGTGATCCGATAGCTAGAGTGGTCCGTCCGACAGTGATCCGATAGATGGAGTGGTCCGTCCGACAGTGATCCGATAGATGGAGTGGTCCGTCCGACAGTGATCCGATAGCTAGAGTGGTCCGTCCGACAGTGATCCGATAGCTAGAGTGGTCCGTCCGACAGTGATCCGATAGCTAGAGTGGTCCGTCCGACAGTGATCCGATAGCTAGAGTGGTCCGTCCGACAGTGATCCGATAGCTAGAGTGGTCTGTCCGACAGTGATCCGATAGATGGGTGGTCCGTCCTACAGTGATCCGATAGCTAGAGTGGTCCGTCCGACAGTGATCAGATAGTGGTCCGTCCGACAGTGATCCGATAGATGGGTGGTCCGTCCGACAGTGATCCGATAGATGGAGTGGTCCGTCCGACAGTGATCCGATAGCTAGAGTGGTCTGTCCGACAGTGATCCGATAGCTAGAGTGGTCCGTCCGACATTGATCCGATAGTGGTCCGTCCGACAGTGATCTGATAGATGGGTGGTCCGTCCGACAGTGATCCGATAGATGGAGTGGTCCGTCCGACAGTGATCCGATAGTGGTCCGTCCGACAGTGATCCGATAGATGGAGTGGTCCGTCCGACAGTGATCCGATAGCTAGAGTGGTCTGTCCGACAGTGATCCGATAGCTAGAGTGGTCCGTCCGACAGTGATCCGATAGATGGAGTGGTCCGTCCGACAGTGATCCGATAGCTAGAGTGGTCCGTCCGACAGTGATCCGATAGCTAGAGTGGTCCGTCCGACAGTGATCCGATAGCTTTAGTGGTCCGTCCGACAGTGATCCGATAGATGGAGTGGTCCGTCCGACAGTGATCCGATAGATGGAGTGGTCCGTCCGACAGTGATCCGATAGCTAGAGTGGTCCGTCCGACAGTGATCCGATAGCTAGAGTGGTCCGTCCGACAGTGATCCGATAGCTAGAGTGGTCCGTCCGACAGTGATCCGATAGCTAGAGTGGTCCGTCCGACAGTGATCCGATAGCTAGAGTGGTCTGTCCGACAGTGATCCGATATATGGGTGGTCCGTCCTACAGTGATCCGATAGCTAGAGTGGTCCGTCCGACAGTGATCCGATAGTTGTCCGTCCGACAGTGATCCGATAGATGGAGTGGTCCGTCCGACAGTGATCCGATAGCTAGAGTGGTCCGTCCGACAGTGATCCGATAGCTAGAGTGGTCCGTCCGACAGTGATCCGATAGCTAGAGTGGTCCGTCCGACAGTGATCCGATAGCTAGAGTGGTCCGTCCGACAGTGATCCGATAGCTAGAGTGGTCCGTCCGACAGTGATCCGATAGCTAGAGTGGTCTGTCCGACAGTGATCCGATAGCTGGGTGGTCCGTCCTACAGTGATCCGATAGCTAGAGTGGTCCGTCCGACAGTGATCCGATAGTGGTCCGTCCGACAGTGATCCGATAGATGGAGTGGTCCGTCCGACAGTGATCCGATAGCTAGAGTGGTCCATCCGACAGTGATCCTATAGCTAGAGTGGTCCGTCCGACAGTGATCCGATAGCTAGAGTGGTCCGTCCGACAGTGATCCGATAGCTAGAGTGGTCCGTCCGACAGTGATCCGATAGATGGGTGGTCCGTCGGACAGTGATCCGATAGCTAGAGTGGTCCGTCCGACAGTGATCCGATAGCTAGAGTGGTCCGTCCGACAGTGATCCGATAGCTAGAGTGGTCCGTCCGACAGTGATCCGATAGATGGAGTGGTCCGTCCGACAGTGATCCGATAGATGGAGTGGTCCGTCCGACAGTGATCCGATAGCTAGAGTGGTCCGTCCGACAGTGATCCGATAGCAATAGTGGTCCGTCCGACAGTGATCCGATAGCTAGAGTGGTCCGTCCGACAGTGATCCGATAGATGGAGTGGTCCGTCCGACAGTGATCCGATAGATGGAGTGTTCCGTCCGACAGTGATCCGATAGCCAGAGTGGTCCGTCCGACAATGATCCGATAGATGGGTGGTCCGTCCGACAGTGATCCGATAGATGGGTGGTCCGTCGGACAGTGATCCGATAGATGGAGTGGTCCGTCCGACAGTGATCCGATAGCTAGAGTGGTCCGTCCGACAATGATCCGATAGATGGGTGGTCCGTCCGACAGTGATCCGATAGATGGGTGGTCCGTCGGACAGTGATCCGATAGCTAGAGTGGTCCGTCCGACATTGATCCGATAGCTAGAGTGGTCCGTCCGACAGTGATCCGATAGTGGTCCGTCCGACAGTGATCCGACAGATGGAGTGGTCCGTCCGACAGTGATCCGATAGCTAGAGTGGTCTGTTCGACAGTGATCCGATAGATGGGTGGTCCGTCCTACAGTGATCCGATAGCTAGAGTGGTCCGTCCGACAGTGATCCGATAGTGGTCCGTCCGACAGTGATCCGATAGCTAGAGTGGTCCGTCCGACAGTGATCCGATAGCTAGAGTGGTCCGTCCGACAGTGATCCGATAGCTAGAGTGGTCCGTCCGACAGTGATCCGATAGAAGGAGTGGTCCGTCCGACAGTGATCCGATAACTAGAGTGGTCCGTCCGACAGTGATCCGATAGCTAGAGTGGTCCGTCCGACAGTGATCCGATAGCTAGAGTGGTCCGTCCGACAGTGATCCGATAGCTAGAGTGGTCTGTCCGACAGTGATCCGATAGCTGGGTGGTCCGTCCTACAGTGATCCGATAGCTAGAGTGGTCCGTCCGACAGTGATCCGATAGTGGTCCGTCCGACAGTGATCCGATAGATGGAGTGGTCCGTCCGACAGTGATCCGATAGCTAGAGTGGTCCATCCGACAGTGATCCTATAGCTAGAGTGGTCCGTCCGACAGTGATCCGATAGCTAGAGTGGTCCGTCCGACAGTGATCCGATAGCTAGAGTGGTCCGTCCGACAGTGATCCGATAGATGGGTGGTCCGTCGGACAGTGATCCGATAGCTAGAGTGGTCCGTCCGACAGTGATCCGATAGCTAGAGTGGTCCGGCCGACAGTGATCCGATAGCTAGAGTGGTCCGTCCGACAGTGATCCGATAGATGGAGTGGTCCGTCCGACAGTGATCCGATAGATGGAGTGGTCCGTCCGACAGTGATCCGATAGCTAGAGTGGTCCGTCCGACAGTGATCCGATAGTGGTCCGTCCGACAGTGATCCGATAGCTAGAGTGGTCCGTCCGACAGTGATCCGATAGATGGAGTGGTCCGTCCGACAGTGATCCGATAGATGGAGTGGTCCGTCCGACAGTGATCCGATAGCTAGAGTGGTCCGTCCGACAGTGATCCGATAGCTAGAGTGGTCCGTCCGACAGTGATCCGATAGCTAGAGTGGTCCGTCCGACAGTGATCCGATAGCTAGAGTGGTCCGTCCGACAGTGATCCGATAGCTAGAGTGGTCTGTCCGACAGTGATCCGATAGATGGGTGGTCCGTCCTACAGTGATCCGATAGCTAGAGTGGTCCGTCCGACAGTGATCAGATAGTGGTCCGTCCGACAGTGATCCGATAGATGGGTGGTCCGTCCGACAGTGATCCGATAGATGGAGTGGTCCGTCCGACAGTGATCCGATAGCTAGAGTGGTCTGTCCGACAGTGATCCGATAGCTAGAGTGGTCCGTCCGACATTGATCCGATAGTGGTCCGTCCGACAGTGATCCGATAGATGGGTGGTCCGTCCGACAGTGATCCGATAGATGGAGTGGTCCGTCCGACAGTGATCCGATAGTGGTCCGTCCGACAGTGATCCGATAGATGGAGTGGTCCGTCCGACAGTGATCCGATAGCTAGAGTGGTCTGTCCGACAGTGATCCGATAGCTAGAGCGGTCCGTCCGACAGTGATCCGATAGATGGAGTGGTCCGTCCGACAGTGATCCGATAGCTAGAGTGGTCCGTCCGACAGTGATCCGATAGCTAGAGTGGTCCGTCCGACAGTGATCCGATAGCTAGAGTGGTCCGTCCGACAGTGATCCGATAGATGGAGTGGTCCGTCCGACAGTGATCCGATAGATGGAGTGGTCCGTCCGACAGTGATCCGATAGCTAGAGCGGTCCGTCCGACAGTGATCCGATAGCTAGAGTGGTCCGTCCGACAGTGATCCGATAGCTAGAGTGGTCCGTCCGACAGTGATCCGATAGCTAGAGTGGTCCGTCCGACAGTGATCCGATAGCTAGAGTGGTCTGTCCGACAGTGATCCGATATATGGGTGGTCCGTCCTACAGTGATCCGATAGCTAGAGTGGTCCGTCCGACAGTGATCCGATAGTTGTCCGTCCGACAGTGATCCGATAGCTAGAGTGGTCCGTCCGACAGTGATCCGATAGATGGAGTGGTCCGTCCGACAGTGATCCGATAGATGGAGTGGTCCGTCCGACAGTGATCCGATAGCTAGAGTGGTCCGTCCGACAGTGATCCGATAGTGGTCCGTCCGACAGTGATCCGATAGCTAGAGTGGTCCGTCCGACAGTGATCCGATAGATGGAGTGGTCCGTCCGACAGTGATCCGATAGATGGAGTGGTCCGTCTGACAGTGATCCGATAGCTAGAGTGGTCCGTCCGACAGTGATCCGATAGCTAGAGTGGTCCATCCGACAGTGATCCGATAGCTAGAGTGGTCCGTCCGACAGTGATCCGATAGCTAGAGTGGTCCGTCCGACAGTGATCCGATAGCTAGAGTGGTCTGTCCGACAGTGATCCGATAGATGGGTGGTCCGTCCTACAGTGATCCGATAGCTAGAGTGGTCCGTCCGACAGTGATCAGATAGTGGTCCGTCCGACAGTGATCCGATAGATGTGTGGTCCGTCCGATAGTGATCCGATAGATGGAGTGGTCCGTCCGACAGTGATCCGATAGCTAGAGTGGTCTGTCCGACAGTGATCCGATAGCTAGAGTGGTCCGTCCGACATTGATCCGATAGTGGTCCGTCCGACAGTGATCCGATAGATGGGTGGTCCGTCCGACAGTGATCCGATAGATGGAGTGGTCCGTCCGACAGTGATCAGATAGTGGTCCGTCCGACAGTGATCCGATAGATGGGTGGTCCGTCCGACAGTGATCCGATAGATGGAGTGGTCCGTCCGACAGTGATCCGATAGCTAGAGTGGTCTGTCCGACAGTGATCCGATAGCTAGAGTGGTCCGTCCGACATTGATCCGATAGTGGTCCGTCCGACAGTGATCCGATAGATGGAGTGGTCCGTCCGACAGTGATCCGATAGATGGAGTGGTCCGTCCGACAGTGATCCGATAGTGGTCCGTCCGACAGTGATCCGATAGATGGAGTGGTCCGTCCGACAGTGATCCGATAGCTAGAGTGGTCTGTCCGACAGTGATCCGATAGCTAGAGCGGTCCGTCCGACAGTGATCCGATGGATGGAGTGGTCCGTCCGACAGTGATCCGATAGCTAGAGTGGTCCGTCCGACAGTGATCCGATAGCTAGAGTGGTCCGTCCGACAGTGATCCGATAGCTAGAGTGGTCCGTCCGACAGTGATCCGATAGATGGAGTGGTCCGTCCGACAGTGATCCGATAGATGGAGTGGTCCGTCCGACAGTGATCCGATAGCTAGAGTGGTCCGTCCGACAGTGATCCGATAGCTAGAGTGGTCCGTCCGACAGTGATCCGATAGCTAGAGTGGTCCGTCCGACAGTGATCCGATAGCTAGAGTGGTCCGTCCGACAGTGATCCGATAGCTAGAGTGGTCTGTCCGACAGTGATCCGATATATGGGTGGTCCGTCCTACAGTGATCCGATAGCTAGAGTGGTCCGTCCGACAGTGATCCGATAGTTGTCCGTCCGACAGTGATCCGATAGCTAGAGTGGTCCGTCCGACAGTGATCCGATAGATGGAGTGGTCCGTCCGACAGTGATCCGATAGATGGAGTGGTCCGTCCGACAGTGATCCGATAGCTAGAGTGGTCCGTCCGACAGTGATCCGATAGTGGTCCGTCCGACAGTGATCCGATAGCTAGAGTGGTCCGTCCGACAGTGATCCGATAGATGGAGTGGTCCGTCCGACAGTGATCCGATAGATGGAGTGGTCCGTCCGACAGTGATCCGATAGCTAGAGTGGTCCGTCCGACAGTGATCCGATAGCTAGAGTGGTCCGTCCGACAGTGATCCGATGGCTAGAGTGGTCCGTCCGACAGTGATCCGATAGCTAGAGTGGTCCGTCCGACAGTAATCCGATAGCTAGAGTGGTCTGTCCGACAGTGATCCGATAGATGGGTGGTCTGTCCTACAGTGATCCGATAGCTAGAGTGGTCCGTCCGACAGTGATCAGATAGTGGTCCGTCCGACAGTGATCCGATAGATGGGTGGTCCGTCCGACAGTGATCCGATAGATGGAGTGGTCCGTCCGACAGTGATCCGATAGCTAGAGTGGTCTGTCCGACAGTGATCCGATAGCTAGAGTGGTCCGTCCGACATTGATCCGATAGTGGTCCGTCCGACAGTGATCCGATAGATGGGTGGTCCGTCCGACAGTGATCCGATAGATGGAGTGGTCCGTCCGACAGTGATCCGATAGTGGTCCGTCCGACAGTGATCCGATAGATGGAGTGGTCCGTCCGACAGTGATCCGATAGCTAGAGTGGTCTGTCCGAAAGTGATCCGATAGCTAGAGCGGTCCGTCCGACAGTGATCCGATAGATGGAGTGGTCCGTCCGACAGTGATCCGATAGCTAGAGTGGTCCGTCCGACAGTGATCCGATAGCTAGAGTGGTCCGTCCGACAGTGATCCGATAGCTAGAGTGGTCCGTCCGACAGTGATCCGATAGATGGAGTGGTCCGTCCGACAGTGATCCGATAGATGGAGTGGTCCGTCCGACAGTGATCCGATAGCTAGAGTGGTCCGTCCGACAGTGATCCGATAGCTAGAGTGGTCCGTCCGACAGTGATCCGATAGCTAGAGTGGTCCGTCCGACAGTGATCCGATAGCTAGAGTGGTCCGTCCGACAGTGATCCGAGAGCTAGAGTGGTCTGTCCGACAGTGATCCGATATATGGGTGGTCCGTCCTACAGTGATCCGATAGCTAGAGTGGTCCGTCCGACAGTGATCCGATAGTTGTCCGTCCGACAGTGATCCGATGGATGGAGTGGTCCGTCCGACAGTGATCCGATAGCTAGAGTGGTCCGTCCGACAGTGATCCGATAGCTAGAGTGGTCCGTCCGACAGTGATCCGATAGCTAGAGTGGTCCGTCCGACAGTGATCCGATAGCTAGAGTGGTCCGTCCGACAGTGATCCGATAGCTAGAGTGGTCCGTCCGACAGTGATCCGATAGCTAGAGTGGTCTGTCCGACAGTGATCCGATAGCTGGGTGGTCCGTCCTACAGTGATCCGATAGCTAGAGTGGTCCGTCCGACAGTGATCCGATAGTGGTCCGTCCGACAGTGATCCGATAGATGGAGTGGTCCGTCCGACAGTGATCCGATAGCTAGAGTGGTCCATCCTACAGTGATCCTATAGCTAGAGTGGCCCGTCCGACAGTGATCCGATAGCTAGAGTGGTCCGTCCGACAGTGATCCGATAGCTAGAGTGGTCCGTCCGACAGTGATCCGAAGATGGGTGGTCCGTCGGACAGTGATCCGATAGCTAGAGTGGTCCGTCCGACAGTGATCCGATAGCTAGAGTGGTCCGTCCGACAGTGATCCGATAGCTAGAGTGGTCCGTCCGACAGTGATCCGATAGATGGAGTGGTCCGTCCGACAGTGATCCGATAGATGGAGTGGTCCGTCCGACAGTGATCCGATAGCTAGAGTGGTCCGTCCGACAGTGATCCGATAGCAATAGTGGTCCGTCCGACAGTGATCCGATGGCTAGAGTGGTCCGTCCGACAGTGATCCGATAGATGGAGTGGTCCGTCCGACAGTGATCCGATAGATGGAGTGGTCCGTCCGACAGTGATCCGATAGCTAGAGTGGTCCGTCCGACAATGATCCGATAGATGGGTGGTCCGTCCGACAGTGATCCGATAGATGGGTGGTCCGTCGGACAGTGATCCGATAGATGGAGTGGTCCGTCCGACAGTGATCCGATAGCTAGAGTGGTCCGTCCGACAATGATCCGATAGATGAGTGGTCCGTCCGACAGTGATCCGATAGATGGGTGGTCCGTCGGACAGTGATCCGATAGCTAGAGTGGTCCGTCCGACAGTGATCCGATAGCTAGAGTGGTCCGTCCGACAGTGATCCGATAGTGGTCCGTCCGACAGTGATCCGACAGATGGAGTGGTCCGTCCGACAGTGATCCGATAGCTAGAGTGGTCTGTCCGACAGTGATCCGATAGATGGGTGGTCCGTCCTACAGTGATCCGATAGCTAGAGTGGTCCGTCCGACAGTGATCCGATAGTGTTCCGTCCGACAGTGATCCGATAGCTAGAGTGGTCCGTCCGACAGTGATCCGATAGCTAGAGTGGTCCGTCCGACAGTGATCCGATAGCTAGAGTGGTCCGTCCGACAGTGATCCGATAGAAGGAGTGGTCCGTCCGACAGTGATCCGATAGCTAGAGTGGTCCGTCCGACAGTGATCCGATAGCTAGAGTGGTCCGTCCGACAGTGGTCCATTTGACAGCTGGTCCCAAGGTGCCCATACCTCCCATACTCAACTCAAGTGTCACTCCACCTGACAGTTGTTCCCACTTGCCACTGATCCGTATCCAAGGCTCAACACGACCTGATTACGAGCGAGCGCGACGCTCGCTCGTCCTTCCGTGGTATATGGCAAATATCTGAATATGAGCGGCCCGACCCGTGGCGACGCTTTTGAGAAGCTCATATCTCTTCAAACACACGTCCGATTGACAAACAGACTTCTTTGCTGAGCAGCCCCATAATTGGCAGATCCAGAACGGGTGGTTGGGGGGGGGGGGGGGGGGCAAAATTCCAAAAAGTTTCACACAATTCTGAAAACTCATCGGATTTCGCTTGCTTATACATTGATAGCTGATTTAAAGCTAACTTTTCTTGGTAAAAGTTGCTTAGATTTTTTTATATATATCAGGAAATGTGTCAATTTTACGCCGATTTCAGTCTTTTTTTTTGGGGGGGGGGGCATTTGCCCATTTTGCCCAGCCCCAATCCGCCACTGAGCCCCATCCAACCTGCCCTGTTTAAGACCGGTGCTGACTCATGTGGGTGACTACCAATACGCGTGGCGCGTGCCGCGTGAGGGGTGTTGAAAAGTGTTTTCTTGCAAAACTCTGCAACGGCTGGGCAGATTATGTGCAAATTTCGTGTGTGGTTAGGTACCCCTCAGCTGCCACTTTCACACAACTCAGGGGTGGGATGCCTCTGCACGTGCACACGCGCGCACCCTTTTTTGTATATCAGAAACTACTCGCCCGATCAAGTTGAAATTCCCCATACATTTCCTTCGCGCTCGCTCGTTCATCGCCAACTACGGCGCCTTACTGGTGTATATGTCAGCGGTCTGTCCATCTGCCTGGTACTGCTGGTGGCGGACCGTCCGTCCCCATCCCTGCCTTCCCTTCCTCTGTCCCGACTCCCGTCCGTATGTCCCCCTCTTTGTCCCGACTCTCGTCTGTCCCCCTCTCTGTCCCGACTCCCGTCCGTCTGTCCCCCTCTCTGCCCCGACTCCCGTCTGTCTGTCCCCCTCTCTGTCCCGACTCCCGTCGGTCTGTCCCCCTCTCTGCCCCGACTCCCGTCTGTCTGTCCCCCTCTCTGTCCCGACTCCCGTCCGTCTGTCCCCCTCTCTGCCCGACTCTCGTCCATCTGTCCCCCTCTCTGTCCCGACTCCCGTCTGTCTGTCTCCCTCTCTGTCCCGACTCCCGTCCGTCTGTCCCCCTCTCTGTCCCGACTCCCGTCCGTCTGTCCCCCTCTCTGTCCCGAGTCCCGTCCGTCTGTCCCCCTCTCTTCCCCGACTCTCGTCCGTCTGTTCCCTTCTCTGTCCCGACTCCTGTCCGTCTGTCCCCCTCTCTGTCCCGACTCCCGTCCGTCTGTCCCTCTCTCTGTCCCGACTCCCGTCCGTCTGTCCCCCTCTCTGTCCCGACTCTCGTCTGTCTGTCCCCCTCTCTGTCCCGACTCCCGTCCGTATGTCCCCCTCTCTGTCCCGACTCTCGTCTGTCTGTCCCCCTCTCTGTCCCGACTCTCGTCTGTCTGTCCCCCTCTCTGTCCCGACTCCCGTCCGTCTGTCCCCCTCTCTGTCCCGACTCTCGTCTGTCCCCCTCTCTGTCCCGACTCTCGTCTGTCTGTCCCCCTCTCTGTCCCGACTCCCGTCTGTCTGTCCCCCTCTCTGTCCCGACTCTCGTCTGTCTGTCCCCCTCTCTGTCCCGACTCTCGTCTGTCTGTCCCCCTCTCTGTCCCGACTCTCGTCTGTCTGTCCCCCTCTCTGTCCCGACTCCCGTCCGTCTGTCCCTCTCTCTGTCCCGACTCTCGTCTGTCTGTCCCCCTCTTTGTCCCGACTCTCGTCTGTCTGTCCCCCTCTCTGTCCCGAGTCCCATCCGTCTGTCCCCCTCTCTGTCCCGACTCTCGTCTGTCTGTCCCCCTCTCTGTCCCGACTCTCGTCCGTCTGTCCCCCTCTCTGTCCCGACTCTCGTCTGTCCCTCTCTCTGTCCCGTCCGTCTGTCCCCCTCTCTGCCCCGACTCTCGTCCGTCTGTCCCCCTCTCTGTCCCGACTCTCGTCTGTCCCTCTCTCTGTCCCGTCTGTCTGTCCCCCTCTCTGTCCCGACTCTCGTCTGTCTGTCCCCCTCTCTGTCCCGACTCTCGTCTGTCTGTCCCCCTCTCTGTCGGACGATCACCACCACTTCTCTCGCCCGCCACCGAAGAAAAAAAAACTCGCACACCGCGGGCGAAAAATCTCTATTGATTGGGCCTGTGAAAACGACGCCTGGTGCTCTCGGCTCAGGCTACTAGCGCCCGTATCTTCCAATTTAAAGCTCGACTCAATCCGCTTTGGATGGAACTTCAAATCAAAATTCAATTAACACTAATGAAAAACGCTCAAATCTCGTTAAAACTTAAAAAGAGAGTGCGAAAAAAGCAATGGCTGTTAAGTCGGACGGAAAAGCCGATGGAAAAACTTGGCGAATAGGTGTTTGCTCTTTCTTTGAGGAGAAAATTGAAAGATAAATTGAAAGGGTGGGAATAAAACTTCGGTAAGACGTTTATGACCAAAGTTTTACACGAAAGCAGCTATGGTTGACTTGTTTCAAACTGAAGAACTGCGTGAAAAGCAGCAGCAGGTAATGATGTCAGTTGATGGTGATGCAGCAGCAGCAGGTAATGATGTCAGTTGATGGTGATGCAGCAGCAGCAGGTAATGATGTCAGTTGATGGTGATGCAGAAGCAGAAGGTAATGATGCCAGTTGACCAATGAATAACTTATCATATCGTTAGTGAGGTTATGTTTCATGCGTCTAGGAACTCAGCAATAACTAGTCTAGTTGAAGAACGTCTTGTGTGTTATGGTAATCTCAATAAGGCGGTGGAAAATCCGTAACACCATACATTTAAAAATTGACACCGTCTCGGACATTGTGAGTTTATATTTATGGTGATTTGTTCACTCATTCGCTATTCATGAATGATAAATTGTCGTATATTGTACATGTAACATTGTTTTTGTAGCGCTCACGATGTCCTGTCGAATTCTAAATATAATTGTGTTCTCTGCCAGGAGTAAGGATCTTACTGGCCCATGATCAGGTAAGATGCGGGATTCATCATTTCCTCATTACCGATTTAGAAACAATGGTAAAGCGTCAATGTTGCAATGTGGAAGAGAACGTGGGGACATGGAAGCAAATTGTAGTGCATAATATGGCGATTTAAAAAATTGACACGCGGAGAAGTCTCATAAACGTCTAGCGTTATGGCCTTAATCATGAGATACATACATAAATTGTGGCATATGTAAATGTCAAAAATAATAATAAATACAGAAAGTCAGGATAATCCTTTTGTGCTGCTATCAGAAGGTATGTTAACATTCTCGCGCGCCACCACCCGTCTGAATGGCGAGTAAGGCGACTGGCAACCATCGGTTCTATCAGACGTAGGCGCAGATTCTGAAAATGGATCCCGGGATCTGATGATCCTTCTATTCTGGATTCTGGATCCACCGAGATCATATATCAGCTTTCAAAATGTGTCTTGGGATTCACCGCGACCCCAGATCCGCCCCTCATAGGTTGTCGAGAGACCCATCGAATCCACCAATATAAAACGCATAGTCTCAGAGCCAGTAATTTTGGATATTGTTAATATTTTGTATTTGTTTGGGGATAGTAGTTACCCCACTTGGGATAATGGGACCTTCGGGCGGGATAAGGGCGATTGAGCGGACAAGTGAGAAATTACGGCTGATTCGTTTCATGATGGCGCACAATGCACATGCATTTATTCCAGGTTCTCTTCCACTGTCACCTCATCATCGGAACGAGCCTCAAAAACGACTAATGTGAAATGATGTTCAGCTCTGTTTAACGTCTTATGTGATGCTAAACGCTGGGAATCACTGCTTTAGTCAACGAGCAGCAGCACACATCTGAAATTTGTCCGCCCCTGTAGTTCAGAAGTAGGGAGAGTGCTGGGTTGTAGACCTCACCCGGTGTGGCAGGCCGGGTTCGAGTCGCTTCGGCGCTCACTGTTTTGCCCTGACATGAATGGCCCGCGGCCGGTGGCAGCGGTCGCACTCAATGTCAGCTGACGTCAGTGGGCGGGGCGGACCGTGTCCAGGTATATTGGGCGGAATTACCGATCCTCCCGATCCTCCCTATCCTGTCGCCTACCATGAATTACCGATCCTCCCTATCCTCCCTATCCTGTCGCCTACCATGAATTACCGATCCTCCCTATCCTCCCTATCCTGTCGCCTACCATGAATTACCGATCCTCCCGATCCTCCCTATCCTGCCGCCTACCATGAATTACCGATCCTCCCGATCCTCCCTATCCTGCCGCCTACCATGAATTACCGATCCTCCCTATCCTCCCTATCCTGCCGCCTACCATGAATTACCGATCCTCCCTATCCTCCCTATCCTGCCGCCTACCATGAATTACCGATCCTCCCTATCCTCCCTATCCTGTCGCCTACCATGAATTACCGATCCTCCCGATCCTCCCTATCCTGCCGCCTACCATGAATTACCGATCCTCCCGATCCTCCCTATCCTGTCGCCTACCATGAATTACCGATCCTCCCTATCCTCCCTATCCTGCCGCCTACCATGAATTACCGATCCTCCCTATCCTCCCTATCCTGCCGCCTACCATGAATTACCGATCCTCCCGATCCTCCCTATCCTGCCGCCTACCATGAATTACCGATCCTCCCTATCCTCCCTATCCTGCCGCCTACCATGAATTACCGATCCTCCCTATCCTCCCTATCCTGCCGCCTACCATGAATTACCGATCCTCCCGATCCTCCCTATCCTGCCGCCTACCATGAATTACCGATCCTCCCGATCCTCCCTATCCTGCCGCCTACCATGAATTACCGATCCTCCCTATCCTCCCTATCCTGCCGCCTACCATGAATTACCGATCCTCCCGATCCTCCCTATCCTGCCGCCTACCATGAATTACCGATCCTCCCTATCCTCCCTATCCTGCCGCCTACCATGAATTACCGATCCTCCCTATCCTCCCTATCCTGCCGCCTACCATGAATTACCGATCCTCCCTATCCTCCCTATCCTGCCGCCTACCATGAATTACCGATCCTCCCTATCCTCCCTATCCTGTCGCCTACCATGAATTACCGATCCTCCCTATCCTCCCTATCCTGCCGCCTACCATGAATTACCGATCCTCCCGATCCTCCCTATCCTGCCGCCTACCATGAATTACCGATCCTCCCGATCCTCCCTATCCTGTCGCCTACCATGAATTACCGATCCTCCCTATCCTCCCTATCCTGTCGCCTACCATGAATTACCGATCCTCCCTATCCTCCCTATCCTGTCGCCTACCATGAATTACCGATCCTCCCATCCTCCCTATCCTGTCGCCTACCATGAATTACCGATCCTCCCGATCCTCCCTATTCTGCCGCCTACCATGAATTACCGATCCTCCCGATCCTCCCTATCCTGTCGCCTACCATGAATTACCGATCCTCCCGATCCTCCCTATCCTGCCGCCTACCATGAATTACCGATCCTCCCGATCCTCCCTATCCTGTCGCCTACCATGAATTACCGATCCTCCCTATCCTGTCGCCTACCATGAATTACCGATCCTCCCTATCCTGTCGCCTACCATGAATTACCGATCCTCCCGATCCTGCCTATCCTGCCGCCTACCATGAATTACCGATCCTCCCTATCCTCCCTATCCTGTCGCCTACCATGAATTACCGATCTTCCCGATCCTCCCTATCCTGCCGCCTACCATGAATTACCGATCCTCCCTATCCTGCCGCCTACCATGAATTACCGATCCTCCCTATCCTGTCGCCTACCATGAATTACCGATCCTCCCTATCCTGTCGCCTACCATGAATTACCGATCCTCCCTATCCTGTCGCCTACCATGAATTACCGATCCTCCCTATCCTGTCGCCTACCATGAATTACCGATCCTCCCTATCCTGTCGCCTACCATGAATTACCGATCCTCCCTATCCTGCCGCCTACCATGAATTACCGATCCTCCCTATCCTGTCGCCTACCATGAATTACCGATCCTCCCTATCCTGTCGCCTACCATGAATTACCGATCCTCCCTATCCTGCCGCCTACCATGAATTACCGATCCTCCCTATCCTGCCGCCTACCATGAATTACCGATCCTCCCGATCCTCCCTATCCTGTCGCCTACCATGAATTACCGATCCTTCCGATCCTCCCTATCCTGCCGCCTACCATGAATTACCGATCCTCCCGATCCTCCCTATCCTGCCGCCTACCATGAATTACCGATCCTCCCTATCCTCCCTATCCTGCCGCCTACCATGAATTACCGATCCTCCCTATCCTCCCTATCCTGCCGCCTACCATGAATTACCGATCCTCCCTATCCTGCCGCCTACCATGAATTACCAATCCTCCCGATCCTCCCTATCCTGCCGCCTACCATGAATTACCGATCCTCCCTATCCTGTCGCCTACCATGAATTACCGATCCTCCCTATCCTGTCGCCTACCATGAATTACCGATCCTCCCGATCCTCCCTATCCTGCCGCCTACCATGAATTACCGATCCTCCCTATCCTCCCTATCCTGCCGCCTACCATGAATTACCGATCCTCCCGATCCTCCCTATCCTGCCGCCTACCATGAATTACCGATCCTCCCTATCCTGTCGCCTACCATGAATTACCGATCCTCCCTATCCTGTCGCCTACCATGAATTACCGATCCTCCCTATCCTGTCGCCTACCATGAATTACCGATCCTCCCGATCCTCCCTATCCTGCCGCCTACCATGAATTACCGATCCTCCCGATCCTCCCTATCCTGCCGCCTACCATGAATTACCGATCCTCCCGATCCTGCCGCCTACCATGAATTACCGATCCTCCCTATCCTCCCTATCCTGCCGCCTACCATGAATTACCGATCCTCCCTATCCTCCCTATCCTGTCGCCTACCATGAATTACCGATCCTCCCGATCCTCCCTATCCTGCCACCTACCATGAATTACCGATCCTCCCTATCCTCCCTATCCTGCCGCCTACCATGAATTACCGATCCTCCCTATCCTCCCTATCCTGTCGCCTACCATGAATTACCGATCCTCCCGATCCTCCCTATCCTGCCGCCTACCATGAATTACCGATCCTCCCTATCCTCCCTATCCTGCCGCCTACCATGAATTACCGATCCTCCCGATCCTGCCGCCTACCATGAATTACCGATCCTCCCGATCCTCCCTATCCTGCCGCCTACCATGAATTACCGATCCTCCCTATCCTCCCTATCCTGCCGCCTACCATGAATTACCGATCCTTCCGATCCTGCCTATCCTGCCGCCTACCGATCGGATGCTACCTATCCCCCCTATCCTGCCGCCTACCGATCGGATGCTACCTATCCCCCCTATCCTGCCGCCTACCGATCGGATGCTACCTATCCCCCCTATCCTGCCGCCTACCGATCGGATGCTACCTATCCCCCTATCCTGCCGCCTACCGATCGGATGCTACCTATCCCCCCTATCCTGCCGCCTACCGATCGGATGCTACCTATCCCCCCTATCCTGCCGCCTACCGATCGGATGCATCCGATCCCCCTATCCTGCCGCCTACCGATCGGATGCTACCGATCCCCCCTATCCTGCCGCCTACCGATCGGATGCTACCGATCCCCCCTATCCTGCCGCCTACCGATCGGATGCTACCTATCCTCCCTATCCTGCCGCCTACCGATCGGATGCTACCTATCCCCCCTATCCTGCCGCCTACCGATCGGATGCTACCGATCCCCCCTATCCTGCCGCCTACCGATCGGATGCTACCGATCCCCCCTCTCCTGCCGCCTACCGATCGGATCCGAGGGGTCAGGTCCTGCTCAACAAGCTCCGCTTAGCGCGAGACTTGACCTCGAAAATCCATCAATTCCAGAAGGTTTGAACTTAATTATAAAAAAACAAATATACTCATATTCCGATCCCTAGATGGCATTAGTAGTAAACGCCTGAAGCTTTGCTGTACCGCATGCCGAGAACGGTGGTCTGCGCAATGGGCGAGAGGGTAACAAGTCATTCTGGTCATCTGCACGGGGTAACCATACCCTTGCCGCTGAGAACCACTGCTATAGAGTATCCACCGGGGAATCGAACCCTGCCCACTGCGTTGGAAGCAGCGACCACGCCCTTGCGTCAGCCTGACACCCTTAGAACTGAGTTGATATGTCACTT
This sequence comes from Chirona hameri, assembly GCA_036785665.1. NCBI lineage: Eukaryota > Metazoa > Arthropoda > Thecostraca > Balanomorpha > Balanidae > Chirona > Chirona hameri. The sequence goes on from JAXIVJ010005555.1 coordinate 55,513, forward strand.
TGACGAACATAGCCATAGGGACATCCACGAGATGTGGCCCTCCCTGAGCCAGGGGGTCCACAATGCACAGTGATTTCGCTGGATTAAATTATTGTATTGTATTGTATTGTATTGACAATAGCAGACACTCCACAATAAAAGCTTGGCTATTCTGTGTCCTTGGTCGAAGAAGTTAACCAGTAGGAAAGTCGGAAGTGTCACGGTGGGAGAAAACACAGTCACACATGCACATCCACACGTACACACACACATATCACAGTCGCTTATTGCAACAAGAGAGTCTTTGCGGCTCGCTTGAATGCTGCCGGTTCCATCCCCCTCACGTCCTCAGGCAGCGCGTTCAGCAGTGATGCCGCGCGGTAAGCAAAGGAGCGCTGTCCAGCCGCCGTTTTCATGACAGGCGGGCGCAGGTTCCGGACCTGTCGCGTAGCACGCTCACAGGTCCGCGCATCGGCGTAGGCACATAATAAGGGGGCGAGATCCGCAGATTCACTCAGAAAACATGCTTTGTGAGAGACGAGCACCGTTTGCAGATCACACATCTGACGAGGTGTGTGGAGGTTCAGGTCACCCCGCGCTCGAGATACGTGATCGTAGTTTTGAAATCCAGTAACGACTCTTATGGCAAAATTCACGATTTTAATCAGCATGGTGTCGTTGGCAGCCGAACCATTATCATAAACAGAGATGCAGTACCTCACGCGCGAGATGACCAGACCGCGCACAATAGTCAACATCACGCGCTGCGGGAGGAAGTGCCTCAGGTGGCGGAGACCGATCAGAAGGCCGACGCACTTACGTACTATGTCACTGACATGTGCGCCCCAGTTAAGGTGGTGGTCAAACAGTACACCTAAGTTTTTAACACACGGGCTCTCCTGAATGGTCTCGCCACCGACCTGCGCTCTGACAGGTGAGAGGTCACGAGTGTTCTGTCGGGTGCCAAGTAGAAGGATTTCAGTTTTGGAACCGTTGAGTTTAAGTCCGTGTGCATGGAACCACGATGACAGGGAGGACAGTGTAGTCTCCATGCGAAGGATGATGCTAGGAAGGTTGCGTTTGACGTCGGATATAAGGACTTGGGTATCGTCAGCGTACTGGGTCATATGAGCGTCCGGCGCGTGAAGGCTGAGGTAGTTGGAAAAAATAGTGAATAACAGGGGACCGAAGGCTAATCCCTGGAAGAGTCCCATGGTATTAGGAAGAGGCTTAGAAATCACTCTGTCACCAGAAGAGGAAGAGATGCAAACTGACTGAGTGTGACCGATTAAATAGGATGAAAACCAGGCAGGGTAAATGTCATAGAGTTGGAGTTTGGAAAGAAGCTGGGAATGAGTAATAACGTCGAAGCATTTACTAAGGTCCAGGAGGCACAAGAGAGAGACATGCCCACGGTCCATGTTGGAAAAGATGTGGTTAGTGATGGAGAGCAGAGCGGTTTCTGTGGAATGGCGGGGACGAAAACCATGTTGAGATGGGGAGAGGAGATGATTGTCTGACATGTAAGCAGAGAGTTGGCGCTGCACCACACGCTCGACAATCTTTGCCATGATGGAGACTATTGAAATAGGTCGGTAGTTGGAGACTAAGGTTGGATCGCCGGACATGAAAATGGGATGAACCAGAGAGTGCTTCCAAGAATCGGGAAAGTCTGATGAGGTAAGGCAAATATTGACAATATGGAGGACAGGGCCGATGGCGTCAAAATAGAGGAGTAGGATGCGAATACAAATACCGTCAGGTCCACACGCACCAGAACGCTTCATGGAGAACACCACCTCCCGCAGCTCGGCCAGAGTCACCCCGGCGCGCGACCCGAAAACCACAAGCACCAACCCGTGGTAGGCGGCACGGAACGTCGGGCGGCACCCCGAGACCAGCCAGGCCAGCCGCGACACTTAGACCGACATTAACAAAATAATAATTAATTTCATCCGGTGTGGCAACAGGAAGATCGGCAGTGCTGCTCCGTTTACCCGCGATTAACGAGCGGACAGTGCGGTACAGAGAACTACTCTCCTGAGCTCACAGTCTCTCCTCTATGTCCGCCCGGCAATCGGGTTCCAAACAGACATAAGTTTCACCGGAGCATGTTTGTCGAATACCGGCAAGAGACAGTGAGTAAAATGAGACCACATTTCAGCGACAGAAGGGCAACTCAAAACACCTGACCAGTCAACGAGATGCAAATCACGGAGCAAGCAAACAGGATCGATGCGTTTTAAAAGGCGTGTACGAATACGGGACGGCTTCCTGCGACATTTTGGAAAACTTAAAAGCGCACGAATGAAATCATGAGGGCTAAAAGCACATTTAAAATCTCTTACACGCTGACGACGTCACTAGAATTACAAATCACCACGTCTAAAAGTGTACCAGATGAGTAAGTAGGTTGTGTCACAAACTGATTTCAGGTAAACGATTGCAGCATCTCGATCAGGCTGTCCTTGCCAGTATTGGCTGATGTGTCGAGTATTCCGAGTCTCCTGCTGCAGCATCTCGATCAGGCGGGCCTTGCCGGTGTTAGCTGATGTGTCGTGTAAGTTACGCTCTAATGGAATTTGTATTGTGGCCTGACACAGGTTTGTGGGAGGTTAAACGGTGCAATCGTAAGCACAATGTATTTCTGGGCAGTGGGCAGTTCTGCTTGCTTGGACTCGATTATCACCACCCTCTCTGAACCAGCAAGGTAAACTCTAAGCCTCACAAGCCAACAAGTCATTATACAGCCTGCTAACCAACACCTCATGCAAATCACACAAACCAGCTACGAAACCCCGGTAGTCGGTGCGCCACTCAGCCAGGCACGGAATGACTTCATCTGCCGATGCCGGACCTCGCCACCGGCACCGGCACCGCCTTCCCGCCATATTACACGCTTATGGCGCCATTTATCGCTTTACAGCTTCCAATTTCACAGTTTAGGATTTGATCAGTGGCGCTGCGGCCGTCCTGGCGCGGCGGCGGCGGCGGTGGCGGCGGCGTCGGTAGCGGCGCTTCAGCCCGGAAAATCGCGCCAACTAACGGCGGCTTAGCGGCGGCCGCAGAGCGATTTTTCGCGCGTCTTTGTCCGGTGGAGAGCGGCGGCGCGCCGTCGACGATTTGGCGAAATAGAGTGATTTTCCGCACCGCGGCCCGCCAATGGCCGACCAGATAGATCCATTACAGAGGGGAATAAACTCGATTTAGTTGAAAATTAAAAAGGGATGGTGGAGGAGCGGCGAGTCCTGCTCGATTATGTCTCGCGGCTCGCCTCGGCCGACATAAATTAGAGAGGATCCCCGTGATTGAAGTGGGCGTCGGTAATGGTTAGATCTGTCAGCCGCTGAATCGCCGGTGTTCCAGTCGGGGTCACGTGATATGTAAAGGAGGGGAGCCTGTAGACTGTAGAGCCTGTGACGGCCTGTAGACTGTAGAGATCACGTGACGTGCAGGGAAGCAGAGCTGGGCCGGCCTGTAGGGGTCACGTGATATGTAAAGGAGCGGAGCTGGGACGGCCTGTAGATTGTAGAGATCACGTGACGTGCAGAGAAGCAGAGCTGGGCCGGCCTGTAGGGGTCACGTGATTTGTAAAGGAGCGGAGCTGGGACGGCCTGTAGACTGTAGAGATCACGTGACGTGCAGAGAAGCAGAGCTGGGCCGGCCTGTAGGGGTCACGTGATATGTAAAGGAGCGGAGCTGGGACGGCCTGTAGACTGTAGAGATCACGTGACGTGCAGAGAAGCAGAGCTGGGCCGGCCTGTAGGGGTCACGTGATATGTAAAGGAGCGGAGCTGGGACGGCCTGTAGATTGTAGAGATCACGTGACGTGCAGAGAAGCAGAGATGGGCCGGCCTGTAGGGGTCACGTGATATGTAAAGGAGCGGAGCTGGGACGGCCTGTAGATTGTAGAGATCACGTGACGTGCAGAGAAGCAGAGCTGGGCCGGCCTGTAGGGGTCACGTGATTTGTAGAGAAACGGAGCTGAGAAGTCCGGCCCAGGTCACGGGGTATGTAGAGGAGCGGAGCTGGGACGGCATTAGATGATCCCTACCGGAACCATCCATTTTGGCTAGATCATCTACCTCGCAGTTTTGTCAATTATATCCGATCGAAAAATAAGTGAAATGGTTTGGATTCCTGCTCGTGGCTTCCCAATTCGTTTTCTTTTAGGATGATTCTTAAATTTGGCAGCTCTTCGGACTATTTTACGCCACAAATCCTCATCATCCATGGAGGCTTTCCGATCCATAAACCTCCAATAGTGGGCCATCACGTATGGCCATAAAATTCTGCCCTGTCGCACTCTAATGGAATTTTTAAACGTCCTCTGCTGCCCCGCCGGCCGTGCGCCGGGCGCCGGGGCACCTCGCGCACCTCACACCACCTCGCCCGCTTCATTAGAGCCCGTTGTCGGTAGAGTTGTAGCCGCGCGTGTACCTGGCATTGTATCTCGCTCTCTTCGCACACCCAGCGCGGCCACTGGCAGCAGGCGGCTGTCCGCCCGACACAAAACACGACATCCACCGCGGCTGCAGCGCACCTGGCCGGCACGGCAGACTGCGTGCCGCCTCCCCGCCCCCGCCCCGGGCACATTCCTAACCCGGCGGGGTAACGAGTCGGCTGGTCTGCCGGGGCGGCGGAGGATGCAGCGTCATCAGTACGTCACAGCTGATCGGGTTGCTTCGGGACCGGGGACAAGGCAGCACTCAGAGCAGGGCACAAGGCGGCCACTGACGGGTACTGACTCCAGCCTCCGTCCGCCGTCCGACGTCCGCCGTCCGCCGTCCGCCGTCCGACGTCTGACGTCCGCCGTCCGCAGTCCGCAGTCCGGTGGTCTCGAGGAGTCAACAGGCGCCATCCGCGCAGACACACAGGCGCGCATGATGCATCTCACGAAGGAGTTAATTAGCAACGAATAACGCGGTTTAAGGCGAGACCACCTATGGTGAACTTCTTTGTGGCTTTTTGGAAGATATGAGGCAGTTTAAAGGGAGTATCCCACCTTGACAGATTTCTTGAAATTTGGCAGTAATGGGTATCTTGAGCTGAAAAAAATGCGAACATGACTTTGGTTTGGGCAATTGATTGATATCCTGATTCCTGGGAGAATTCAGCAAGTTTCTCTTTTGTATGACGCATGATGTCATAAGTTTCTCACAGCCGGCTCCGCCCACTATACAGTCTCTGCATTGGTGGATCCAGAACGGGTAGTTGGGGGGGGGGGGGTAAAATTCCCAAAAGTCTCACATAATTCTGAAAACTCGTCGGATTTGGCTTGTTTATGCATTGATAGCTGATTTAAAGATAGCTTACCTTAGTAAAAGTTGCTTAGATTTTTATCTATCAGGAAATGTGTCAATTTTGCGCCGATTTCAGGCGATTTTTTTTGGGGAGGCGCAATTGCCCATTTTTCCCAACCGTAGATCCGCCACTGAATCTCTGACAAGGGTCGGCCGCACCGCTCGGGAGGCTGAGCGGAACACTCGTGTATTGGCGCCGCGCCAATAGATAAGGGGCCGGTGTCAGAGAGTGTATCGGAGGTCTCGGATGTAGTGTCATACCAAACGGACGGAAAAGTATGGCATGCATAGGCGTATCCAGGATTTCGCCAAGGTAGTACCCGCGGCCAGTTCTATGAGCCCCGGGAGTGTCAGGGCCCCTTTCCAAGACTGAGGGCCCTTTTACTACCACCCCAGATACAAAAAAAAATGTTGTTGAGCTGGAGGTAGGGTAAATAATGAAAATGCGTTGTTGAGCGCGGGGGTAAATAATGCAAATAAAAAGTTCATCTCAGATCCAACATGTTTTTAAATCGTGATTTGAAGGAAGGGGAAGACGTCCTGAAACGGTTCTTATCTGGCTTAAAGGTTACCTCTGTGGGTCTGTTGGGCCCACCGAGGCCTCGGAAGATCGGTCTTGAAGGGCCTAGCAGAAATCCCCACAGACCGGTCAAGGGCGATCTAAGGCCGACCGAGGACGCCACAGTTCGAACAAGGGTCCCTAACGCTGACCAAGCGTCCTTTCAGGCCGGTTCAGGGCCCCTTAGACCGACTGAGGTCCTTTCAGACCGACCGAGGGCACCCTCAGGCCGACTGAGGTCCACTCAGGCCCACCAAAGGCACTCTCAGGTCGATCGAAGGTCCCTAGGGGCGGCTGAGTGCACCACCCTCAGGTCGATCGAAGGTCTCTAGGGGCGGCTGAGTGCTCCCTCAGGCCGATCAAAGGTCCCTAGGGGCGGCTGAGTGCACCCTCAGGCCGATCGAAGGTCCCTAGGGGCGGCTGAGTGTTCCCTCAGGCCGATCGAAGGTCCCTAGGGGCGGCTGAGTGTTCCCTCAGGCCCATCGAAGGTCCCAAGGGGTGGCTGAGTGCTCCCTCAGGTCGATCGAAGGTCCCTAGGGGCGGCTGAGTGCATCCTCAGGCCGATCGAAGGCCCGTTGAGCCGATCGAAGGGCACTCTGACCGACCAAGGGCCCTTCAGACCAATCGAAGGCTTTCTCAGATCCATCGAAGGCCCCTCAGGCCAACCGATGTCCCCTCAGCCGGTCAAGGGCCCCTCAAGCCGACCGAGGGCTCCCTCAGGACGACCGAGGGCCATTTAGACTGTCCAAGGTTCATCTCAGGCCGGCCAAGTTCCATATCAGACCGACTGTGGGCCCTTCAGACAGACCGAGGGCACCCTCATGCCGACTGAGGGCCCTCTCAAGCTATTCAAGAGGCGAGGGCCCCTCAGGCCATCCGAGGGCTATCCTAGGAAGACTAAGGGCCTTAAAGACCGGCTGAGTGCCTCTCAGGCTGACTGGGCCCCTCATACTGACTGAGGGCCCCTTGGGCCGACTCAAGGCCCCTCAGGTCGACTCAGGGCCCCTCAGGCCGAAAGCCTCCCCAGTCCACACCTCATGCCGACTGAGGGTCCCTCAGGCCGACTGATGGTCCCCTAAGGCCGACTGAGAGCCCCTCAGGCCGACTGAGACCCCTCAGGCCGACTGAGGGCCCCTAAGGCCGACTGAAGGTTCCCTCAGACTAACTCAGGCCGACTGAGGGCCCGTAAGGCCAACTGAGGGCCCCTAAGGCCGACTGAGGGCTACCTCAGGCCGATTGAGGGCCCCTCAGGCCGACTGAGGACCTACTTAAGCCGACTGAGGGCCCCTCGGGCCGACTCAGGGCCCCCTCATGTCGACTCAGGGACCCTCAGGCCGAAGGTCCCCTTAGGCCGACTGAGGCCCCCTCAGGCCGACTGAGGGCCCCTGAGGCCGACTGAGGGCCCCCTCAGACCGACTGAGGGCCCCTCAGGCCAACTGACGGCCCTCCAAGGCCGACCGAGGGTCCCCATCAGGCCGAATGAGGGCCCCTTAAGGCCGACTGAGGGTCCCCTCTGACAAACTCAGGCCGACTGAGGGCCCCTCAGGCCGACTGAGTTCCCCTCGGGCCAACAGGGCCCCCTCAGACCGACTTAGGACCCTTTCAGGACGACTAAGGGCCCCTCAGGACGACTAAGGGCCCCTCAGGCCGACTGAGGGTTTCTCAGGCCGACTGAGGACCCCTCAGGCGGAATGAGTGCCCCTCGGGCCGACAGAGCCCCCTCAGGCCGACTGAGACCCCCTTCAGGCCGACTGAGCCCCCCCCCCCCTACACACGGGCCGACCGATCGTCCCTCAGATCGACCGAGGGTACGTCTGGCCAGCCAAGGGCCCTTAAAACCGCTCAGGGACACACACACACACACACACACACACGCACGCGCGCACACGCGCGCACGCGCACGCGCACACGCATACGCACACGCACACGCACACGCACACGCGCACACGCACACGCATACGCACACGCACACGCACACGCACACGCACACGCACAGATTAGAGCAGAAATGGGGTGGGCTGAAGCTAGAAGCAATGCTAGAACAGACTAGAAGCAAGTGTTAGAATGCAAATGTGTCACGTGTCGAAATGCGATCCATATGATTGATGACGGAATGATCGATGATGTATGACTGACTAAACGATTAAATATGCAATAAACCGCCGGTGGAAACCGGAAGAAAAAAACGTACAGGGCCCCTTATAAAACAAAAATAGAATGGGCCCCTCAGCTCAAGGGCGTATCCGCGGGTGTCCAGGGTATCCCCTTGGATACGCCCTTGATAACATGCGGAAAATGCAAAACGGAATCCAACATTATCAGCCACTGAATCCAGCTACAGAGGAACGATTCGATTCGAGTCACGTGTCATTCGATTCAGCATTCATTCGATTCAGCACATCTATCGGCTGGGAAGTTGTAAAAAATCTGTATTTGACTAGACACACTCCCTTTAACATAAAATAAAATATATGTTAACAATTGTTTGTTGTTAGCAATATGTTTGTTAAGGCACTTCACATATTTGTACGACATCTCAATATTATCTTAACCCGCGAGTTACTGGGGGGCCATTTTTTGCCCCCCTCCCGTTATTTTGCAATAACTCCTAAACGGACACCCGTATCGTCACCAAACTTGTAGTAACTTCTCTCACATCAATTCTACACATGTTGGCAAAATTAAAAATATAAGGCTATGATAGGTCAACCGGGAATGACGTCAGAGTGACGTCATGTTCTTCGGTTTTTGTTGCAAAATAATGGTTTGCGGAAAACGCTGTCAAAGGTACGATATTTGAGATAAATTAAATTGTATTAAATCAAATTACTGACAATAGACCGGGCTATCAAACTGTTATCTCGGATTTTTGAGTTTTTTTTAAATTCAAAATTTTGAGAAATCCAAAGACATTTTTTTTTGTTTTTACAAAATTTTCAAAAAAAAATCCGAATTAGCCAAAAAACGGAATATATGTCATCGAGACTTATGTCGTGAATATGTGTACCAAATTTAAAGTCGATATCTTTAAAAATGACCGAGTTATGACCTTTAAATGACAAAAATCGACCACTTCTCACAGCATTACTATGACAAAAAACGCATTTCCATTTTTGCTTTTTACTTCTATTTATATGGAACAAACAATGTTCTAAGGTCATTTTTCGCGTTCTAGACGAAAAACAAACCCATAAACATGTGTTACAACGCCTAATTACCGTAATCTGCAGTTTGACCTCGTGACCTCGAATGACCTTGACCTGACCCAAGGTCATAAACAGCTTAGAAAAGTACTTAGAAGTGTCAGACACACGAATCATAGGGATTTATCAACGGCTTATGCGTTTAATATCGCAATTTTGCGCGACAATTCCATCCATAGAGACCTTTTGACACGGTCAAACATTTTGTACTTGACCTGACCTGTGACGTCATCGGTGACCCCGAGGTCAACAATATTATGTTTCCTTCGATACATTTCCCAGGGCTATCGAATGCCGTTTGAATTTTTACATTCGGTCCAGTAGTTCCGGAGATCAGAGGGGGCAAAAAATAGCCCCCCCCCCCCAGTAAGTCGCGTTATGAAATATACCCCAGTAACTCGCGGGTTAAGCTTATATAATCTTAAGCTTTGAGTTTAGTCATTATTCAGATTGTTTCTGGAATAGACTACTAGAATGGATTACCTTCAAGATATATTTATGCAGACGCTGTTTTAACAGCAGATGTCTGGTTTATATAATGAGCAGAAGTCGTGGTGCATCCATAGAGACGTGTCAAAAGGTCTCTATGGATGGAATTGTCGCGCAAAATTGCGATATTAAACGCATAAGCCGTTGCTAAATCCGTATGATTCGTGTGTCTGACACTTCTAAGTACCTTTCTAAGCTGTTTATGACCTAGGGTCAGGTCAAGGTCATTCGAGGTCACGAGGTCAAACTGCAGATTACGGTAATTAGGCGTTGTAACACATGTTTATGGGTTTGTTTTTCGTCTAGAATGCGAAAAATGACATTAGAACATTGTTTGTTCCATATAAATAGAAGTAAAAAGCAAAAATGGAAATGCGTTTTTTGTCATAGTAATGCTGTGAGAAGTGGTCGATTTTTGTCATTTAAAGGTCATATGTATCATTTTTTTCACGTTTTGCTTTTTTCAGATATGTTTGAAAGCTATTATTGGAACTTGGAAAGATGTGAAAGTAGAGTGAGAGAAGATGTGAGAGTAGAGCTAATTATACAAGGAAATTAATCGAAAAGAGCACAAATATATTTTCAGTCATACTACTGTGGACTACTGATGAGGACCAAAGGGTGAACATATATTTTAGACCGTTTTCGGTTAATTTTCTTATACCTATAATACAAGCATTAGGTTACACCTCCCTATAACAATTGTTTTAGTAATGCTCAGAATCACGTTAAACAAATTAAAAAGTTATGTTCAAAAACACATTTAAAAAGTTGAATACAAAGTAAGTAGTTCGTATACTAAACAGTTTCAAAAGTTGTAGTGCTTCTTTTGAAAAGATTATTATAAAAGTAAAAGAAAATCGTATAATAATTTACTAATATCGGAACGATGCAGTTGTGAAGCGTCTCGACATAACACTGCAAAATGAATGTGAGTGTTATCGACGTTGTTTTTGTAAAGCACAACATGCCTTGAGGTTGATTAATAACCTTGTTACCTCATTTTCCCCCCGCCTCTCCCCGTCAGCTGATCCGGCTATCTAACAACAGACGGGTCAGACGGGTTACCGTCCATCACCCAGGTCAGACGGGTTACCGTCCATCACCCAGGTCAGACGGGTTACCGTCCATCACCCAGGTCAGACGGGTTACCGTCCATCACCCAGGTCAGACGGGTTACCGTCCATCACCCAGGTCAGACGGGTTACCGTCCATCACCCAGGTCAGACGGGTTACCGTCCATCACCACATACACACAGCGACACAAGTGTCACACACACTCACACAGCGACACAAACAGGGCAGCAGCGGGACGCCCTCATGAGGACGCAGCACGCGAGGAGACCGGGTAGCGGGGAGGACTGCTCGTCAGGCCCGAGGAGCGTCCCGCCCGACCGCCTCCGACACCGCGCCCGATCCAGGAGGAGACCGGGTAGCGGGGAGGACTGCTCGTCAGGCCCGAGGAGCGTCCCGCCCGACCGCCTCCGACACCGCGCCCGATCCAGGAGGAGACCGGGTAGCGGGGAGGACTGCTCGTCAGGCCCGAGGAGCGTCCCGCCCGACCGCCTCCGACACCGCGCCCCATCCGTCGGCTGGCTGCAGCGCTATTTATCTTTCGGCGCCTTCAAAGTGGTCTGCTGTTTGCGTGCTTGTCTCGGCGTCCGTCATTACTAGTGACCCAGGCCGACGCGGGGCCCGCGGCACCCCTCGACTGCCCCGGGCCGCGTCGACGGCGACGCGGCGGCCCGTCGAAGGCGACGCGGCGACCCGTCGGCGGTCGGGACGCGACAAAACAGGTAACACGAGCCGCCGACGGCCACCAGAATCCAGCGAGACGCTATTAATGATAATACAAATGCGCTGTGACCACTCAGTGATAGCTGTGATAAACGTGGGAACGACGGCTTCGTGGGGGACCGAGGCTAATGAGCTATGCAGCGATGTGAGCTCAGCGGAGACTGGAGACGGGGTTATCAAGGTTGGTTTGATGCTGGTGAAGAGCGAAAGGGAGGATGAGAAATATCCGGGTGAATGATAAATTGAAAACTGAAATAAATGAAAATAAGGGGAGCAGAATCAGTGGCGGATCTAGGTTTCGAGTTTGGGGGGTGATTTCGCTCCGTTTCGTCAGCCAAAAGTTGTTGACCGGGTGGCGGGGGGGGGGGGGGCGTCGGGTCGTCAGCGCAAAGGAGTCGTTGAGCGGGAGAGGGGGGGGGGGGGTGTCGGGTTATCAACGCGAAAAGTCGGTTGAGCGGGAGAGAGGGGTAAATCACGCCTTTCCGGAACAGAAATCACAACCTCCCGGAACGGTTTGGGGGCGGGGAAAAACATGCGTTTGCCTACCGATTTTCGTTGGGAGGGGGGGGGGCAATTTTTTTTTAAAACTTTTATTATCATTTTTACATACAGAACACTTAAAAACAAACAAACATTCAATCATCCATACAACCTCAAAATTCTCATCGGTGCCTATCAGCCCGATTGGGCTCATCGGTCCGATTGGCCCATCAGCCCGATGGGGCCCATCGGCGGCCCCCGCCCGCGCCGCCTCGCGTTTTTCAGCGGCTCCCGTTCGCCCCCGCCGTTCAATTGCCCCCCCCGTTGGGGGGGGGGGGGGGCAATTTGGGGTATTCCAGGACAGATCGACCAAAATATCTCGAAATAACACCCTGCATCTCATTTTTCGATAAAACTACGTGTCGGGGGTTATCTGGGCTGTAGATTCACGCTGTGAACTTTTCAGCCCCGTCCGTCAAATGGTTTTGAGTTACAGCCTCGGGCAACTTCGTAATGTCAAGCAAAACTCTAATTTTCAGCGGGCAATATCTCTCATTTAAATCATGCGAGTCATATAAAGCTATATATCATCAGAATCATCAGTACCAATAGATTATTATGATGTAATCATTTTTGGAAAATTATAAATTAGGGAATTTCAACACGTGATGCTAAAAAAAATTGGTGATAGTTTTTTCTCTAAATATTTTATTTATATTTTTGTATTTGGAAAAATCATGGTCTTTGGTAATCACTTTGCACGTAATTGTCCTGGAGAGCTCAAATAAACGGCATCATGCTTATCTCGTAGACCTGCTTTCAATGATATATAACATCAGTAGTCGCTCTGTGACCTCAAGATCACGTGACCAGAGGCCACCCGGGGCCGTCCACGCCACATCGACCAAACCATGACATCCTATTTCTCGTATTTCGATTGAACTAGGTGTCGGGGGTTATCTGGGCCGTAGATTCAGACTGTAAATTGTCCGCTCCGTCCGTTGAACAGTTTTCGAGTTATAGCCTCAGGCATCTCTTTAATGTCGCCCAAAGCTTTCTTCGGGCGATATATCCCATATAAATAATTATAATTATATAAGCATATGCATCATTCAGAATCGCCATTAACCACACATTAATGTAATGCAATCTTTTTTTTTGAGAACTCGAATGAAAAAGTGTCGAAATTTTGTCATGTGACCTCAGGTCAGGTCACGTGATTTCGTTATGTCCTTAGTTAGAACTCGTGATTTGTCTTAGGTGGAATAGGAGGGGGCGGACCCTTTGAATCACGTGACAACCTATTCCGCTCAGTGATCAAGATCACGTGATTACATAATTCAATATTTCAGAAAATATGTATTGTATAATCAAGCCAGGTCATAGAGGTGTACAGTCGGGCGGTTAAACCGCGGTTGACCGCGGTTAACCGCGGTTACGGGCGGTTACGATTACGTTTTCCGCTCAACGTCACGGATACGGGCGGTTACGGTTCCACGAGTTTATGGTTACGGGCGGTTACGGTTGCACGAGGTTACGGTTGCGCGCAGCTGAATTTGACGTTAAACTATAAACAATAAAGGCGACATTGCGTAGACCTCGCCGGAAAGAGAATGCTGCCGCGCATTTAATACATATCATTTCCTTTCAATCGAACAGGCATCAGCACAGAAACTACGCGGGCAACAGCATGGAATAGACACCGAAGTTATGTTACCAATATTATTATCACATTTTTGTGAGTACCTATTTTAGTTCTTGCGTTCCTGAAGCTCTTCAGTCTCCACGCATTTTACCTATTTCACTAATTACCTTTTTCCAGTCATGATTTGTTATGCTAAAATTGACACGGTTATTGAACACTCAACAGGTACGTTTGTTACGTTTTCAAAGCAAAAAATATTCTTATTTCATGCGGTTACAGGCGGTTACAAAATTTGTTTTCTGCGGTTACGGGTGGTTACGGATTTGAGCCTTACGGTTACGGGCGGTTGCGGATTTGAACCCTACTGTTATGGGCGGTTACGGATTCTATCCCCATGGTCACGGGCGGTTGCGGTTGCATTTTTTTTAACCGTGTACAACTCTACCAGGTCATTTGGGAGATCAACCTCAGGTCACGGAGTGGCCTGCTGGGGTCATGCTATGCATCATTGAATGCAGCTCAACGAGACACATATAATGCCGTTGCGTTAAGCTCTCTAGCACAATTGTGTGCACAATTATTACCAAAGACGTGCTGGTGACCATGATACAAAATATATTATATATATATATATATATATATATATATATATATATATATATATATATATATACATATATATATATATATTTAGAGGAAAAACCTATGCCCAATTTTCTTCCCATCGATTCTTGCCAGCATCGAAGTCGATTCTGGCAAGAAAAAAAACCTAATTTGAAATGGCCGCATTATAAAATCACGTGATCTGAGGTCTAAGATCTCATGTAAAAATTCCAAAATGTGTGTAGTTTCGATAAATGATTTTTATCACATTAATATATTGTTCCTGACGATTCTGATGATATACCTATAGGTTTATAGGACTCGCATGATTTAGATGGGACATATAGCCCTGTGGAAATTAGAGTTTTGCATGACAACAAAGTTTCCCAAGGCTGTAACTCGAAAACCGTTTGACGGACGGAGCTGACAA
>JAXIVJ010005556.1:0-2500 GCA_036785665.1 Chirona hameri
CCTCTCCCCTCCTCTCCCCCTCCTCTCCCCTCCTCTCCCCTCCTCTCCCCTCCTCTCCCCTCCTCTCCCCTCCTCTCCCTCTGTACCCTGTGTCCCCGGCAGTAACAGTACTCTGTCCTTCTCCTCTCAGCTGGGCGCCACCACGTCCGAGCGGGAGGCGGCTCCCCTCCCCCTCCCCTCCTCTCTCCCCTCCTCTCCCTCTGTACCCTGTGTCCCGGCAGTAACAGTACTCTGTCCTTCTCCTCTCAGCTGGGCGCCACCACGTCCGAGCGGGAGGCGGCTCCCCTCCCCCTCCCCTCCTCTCCCCTCCTCTCCCTCTGTACCCTGTGTCCCGGCAGTAACAGTACTCTGTCCTTCTCCTCTCAGCTGGGCGCCACCACGTCCGAGCGGGAGGCGGCTCCCCTCCCCTCTCCCCCTCCTCTCCCTCTGTACCCTGTGTCCCGGCAGTAACAGTACTCTCTGCCCTTCTCCTCTCAGCTGGGCGCCACCACGTCCGAGCGGGAGGCGGCTCCCCTCCCCTCCCCTCCTCTCCCCTCCTCTCCCCTCCTATCCCCTCCTCTCCCCTCCTCTCCCCTCCTCTCTCTCTCTCTGTACCCTGTGTCCCGGCAGTAACAGTACTCTGCCTTCTCCTCCCAGCTGGGCGCCACCACGTCCGAGCGGGAGGCGGCTTCCCTCCTCTCCCCTCCTCTCCCCTCCTCTCCCCTCCTCTCCCCTCCTCTCCCCTCATCTCCCCTCCTCTCCCCTCCTCTCCCCTCCTCTCCCCTCCTCTCCCCTCCTCTCCCCTCCTCTCCCCTCCTCTCCCCTCCTCTCCCCCTCTCTCCCCTCCTCTCCCCTCCTCTCCCCTCCTCTCCCCTCCTCTCCCCTCCTCTCCCTCTGTACCCTGTGTCCCGGCAGTAACAGTACTCTGCCCTTCTCCTCTCAGCTGGGCGCCACCACGTCTGAGCGGGAGGCGGCGCCGGTCGGCTCGCCACGAACCGCACCGGAAGAGGACAGCCAGTCAGATGACGGAGCGATGCCGCTCATCACGTCGGTCAGTCTCAGGCGGCCAGGCTGACATCGGTCAGTCTCAGGCGGCCAGGCTGTGGCCGGGAGGCTGACGTAGTGGTGGGGTCACTATCTCCTGTGTCAGGGATCGGGGCTGCATTCACCCACAGGTGCCCTGCAGTCTGGCTCAGTAGTTAAGCTGTGTAGTATGTGTAGTCTGTTACACCGGGGGAGCCAGTCGGGGCAGTCTGGCTCAGTAGTTAAGCCATGTAGTTTGTGTAGTCTGTTACAGCGGGGGAGCCAGTCGGGGCAGTCTGGCTCCGTAGTTAAGCTGTGTAGTCTGTGTAGTCTGTTACAGCGGGGGAGCCAGTCGGGGCAGTCTGGCTCCGTAGTTAAACCCCTGTAGTCTGTGTAGTCTGTTACAGCGGGGGAGCAGTCGGAGTAGTCTGGCTCAGCAGTTAAACCCCTGTAGTCTGTGTAGTCTGTTACAGCGGGGGAGCCAGTCGGAGCAGTCTGGCTCAGTAGTTAAACCCCTGTAGTCTGTGTAGTCTGTTACACTGGGGGAGGCAGTTAGAGCAGTCTGACTCAGTAGTTAAGCCCTGTAGTCTGTTACAGCGGGGGAGCCAGTCGGAGCAGTCTGGCTCAGTAGTTAAGCTGTGTAGTCTGTGTAGTCTGTTACAGCGGGGGAGCCAGTCCGAGCAGTCTGGCTCAGTAGTTAAACCCCTGTAGTCTGTGTAGTCTGTTACAGCGGGGGAGCCAGTCCGAGCAGTCTGGCTCCGTAGTTAAGTCATGTAGTCTGTGTAGTCTGTTACACTGGGGGAGGCAGTCGGAGCAGTCTGACTCAGTAGTTAAGCCCTGTAGTCTGTTACAGCGGGGGAGCCAGTCGGAGAAGTCTGGCTCAGTAGGTAAGCCCTTTAGTCTGTGTAGTCTGTTACAGCGGGGGAGCCAGTCAGGGCAGTCTGGCTCAGTAGTTAAACCCCTGTAGTCTGTGTAGTCTGTTACACTGGGGGAGGCAGTTAGAGCAGTCTGACTCAGTAGTTAAGCCCTGTAGTCTGTTACAGCGGGGGAGCCAGTCGTAGTAGTCTGGCTCAGTAGGTAAGCCCTGTAGTCTGTGTAGTCTGTTACAGCGGGGGAGCCAGTCGGAGTAGTCTGGCTCAGTAGGTAAGCCCTTTAGTCTGTGTAGTCTGTTACAGCGGGGAGCCAGTCAGGGCAGTCTGGCTCAGTAGTTAAACCCCTGTAGTCTGTGTAGTCTGTTACACTGGGGGAGGCAGTTAGAGCAGTCTGGCTCCGTAGTTAAGCTGTGTAGTCTGTTACACCAGGGGAGCCAGTCTGAGCAGTCTGGCTCCGTAGTTGAGCCCTGTAGTCTGTGTAGTCTGTTACAGCGGGGGAGCCAGTCGGAGTAGTCTGACTCAGCAGTTAAACCCCTGCAGTCTGTGTAGTCTGTTACAGCGGGGGAGCCAGTCAGAGCAGTCTGGCTCCGTAGTTAAGCCGTGTAGTCTGTGTAGTCTGTTACAGC